>JAQFXP010000497.1:0-29072 GCA_034693685.1 Belba bartosi
CTTGTCTTCAACCGATCAGCCAATTAACCGATAAGTGAATGACTCGAAGAGCAGACATTAGAACATTAGGACATTAGGACATTAGACAACACTTGAGACAACTCTAACCCAAACCCAAACACAACTCAAACCCAACTCAACTCAAACGCATTCCGTTTTTTGCTTCTCTTTCGCCAATTTTATTGCTCAAACATAAAGTGTTATTAACACACATTAAGACATTAAATGTTATTTAACACACCGTTCGAGTCATAGCAGACATAAGACACAATTACCACAACCTCTCCACTCATGATCTCAACGGTTAAAATATAGCATTAATTTCTTTTTAAATTCTTTTCTAATTAATTGCTGTTTTGCGTCATTTTTTAAATCAATAAATATTTCAATTCTTATCGAATCAAAAATTCTATTAAATTCTCTTTTCTCTTATTTTATAATTTTTTTATTATAGAATAAAAGTTTAAAATATTTTCCGAATAAATCATTTCAAAAATGAAAAATCAAATCAAATAAAATTGCAATACAATTGAAATATAATATGAGCGCAAATATATAAAATTGATATATATTTTAGTCAATTCTCATGTTTTCAATCTTAATCAAAATTCTCGAAATGTTTTTGAATTTTTGAAACATATCTATAGATTTGAAATTTAAACTTCACTGCAGTACACGTCGGCTCTACAAGAAAAGCCCAAATAGAAAATGTATAACATTTTATAGAAATCTATATCTATTTGAGAATTCAAACATATATTTGACTTTCGTATCACATTCTAAAAACGAGAGAAATATATATTTGATTTATTCCGAGCCTCAGATGCGCGACCACTGAAAATGATTTTTACTGAATATATATTAGGTTTCGGTATATTCGGTATCTTTTTTCAAATTCAAAACTGGGATTCGTTTCGAAAATAAAAACATGAAAAGCAAACCGCGCTTTGGCTTTGGCTTTAGCTCCGGCTCTGGCGATGGCTTTACGTGTGTAATCTGGAAGAGCACAGGCGAATGGAGTAAGTGCTGTATTGGCACACTTTTGTGTGTCAGAACTGAACATGTTTATATTCCATATTCAACACGATATAAGAGAAGAATATTTTAGCATTTAATGCAGTATTGCATTCCGGATCGCATTGGGAACTGAGTTACCCATCAAATGCTCATCAAAAATGTATATTACGTTTTGATCTCCAGTTCTCTCTCTTAGGTTCAGCTCAGGTCAATATTATTTATAATTTATGCCTTTCCTACTCTTCTCTCATTTAATTAATTATTAGATTTTATTAATTTATTTTAAAAACTAATAATTGAAAACCAAAATTTAAGATCAAGTTATATTTTCTGATGTCATTTAAATTTTAATATAATTTATATTATATTATATTTTCAAAAAAGAATTTGTAAATAAACAAGTCAAATTAAAATTCAGTATAATGTCAATCATTTTATAAACAGTAAACCTTAAATATCAATACAAATCGAAAATATATTCATTAGTTTATTCATTAATAGTATATTAATTCAAAATTAATTTAATATATATTTCGACTAATTGTCAAACATTATTCGGTGTCCAATAAAAGTGTCAAATAATTCAATTACGGAATTATATTTAATTGAGATAAAAGACATTAATCGGAAATTAATGCTTACAGTTATCGGAAGTCAAGGCCGAAGGACTGGAAGGACTGGAGAGACAAATAAATGCTCTGAAGAGCAGAAACCAAAAAATAGCTTAAAATATAAGACACCAATACTACACCAATACTGTTATTCATTAATTGTAATGCTCTCAACAGCGCTTTAATCCATTAAAGACAGAGTAGTTTCTGTGGATAGTATTGCTCGCATTGCTGGCCTGGAATGGCAAGGAATGGCATCAAATGGTTTGGCAGTGAATGGCGTGCACTCTCTATATCGTGTGCTCGAAATGATCAAAAAGACAAAACTTATCGAAAGACAAATACTAGTGCTATACTGCAATACCAATACCAGAGTTGTACAGTTGTATAGTTGTATAGTTAGGCTCTTTTTTAGGAAAAGGATCTCCAATTCGAAAATTACATCTAAAAACTATATATATTTTATCGCAAATCGATATTATTCAGTATAATTGACAGACATTAACAATAATACAATACGTTTAGGTTTAGAGGTTTAGATGGAAAAAATATAATAGAAAAAAGTATTACTTATATAATGATATACTGTTAATGTTTGCGCGCATTTTACTTATCAGAATCGCACAAAAAATTATAACTTATATATAAAGTAAAAGATTCTTCACTTAGATTCTTGAGAAGAGAATACATTTATTGAAGAATATTATTAAGAGTTTGTGTGAGGGAGAGGGAAGTGGAGGACTGAAAGACTGGAGCGCATAAAAATAGTTGCAATTTTTGCAATAAAATAAATGGTTCGCAAACTTTGACACAACTATTGTTAATAGAGTTCACTCAGACGTAAAATGAAAGCAAAGTATCCCTTCGAAGAATTTTTTTCTTAATAATAAGTTTGGATTCACAACAATCACATCCATCCCATCGACAATCACTCTCTGGTACTGAACATAAAATATTTTTTCCCATCAGTTGACCGAATAGTTGATAACAATTATTAACTGTAAAAAAGTAGTGCAAAAGTAGTATTCAGTCGTTTCTCTCATTTATCTCAATCGATGTATTAGTAATGTTAATGATCTTTGAGTACAAATAATTGTCGCAATCATCGAAATTATTTTGTAATCAATTTTGGATTATAACCTCAATTATTGTACAT
This sequence comes from Belba bartosi, assembly GCA_034693685.1. Lineage (NCBI taxonomy): Eukaryota > Metazoa > Arthropoda > Arachnida > Sarcoptiformes > Damaeidae > Belba > Belba bartosi. The sequence continues at coordinate 2,785 of JAQFXP010000497.1, forward strand.
TTATTTCTATGGTATTGTATTGCAAATTAAATTTTGTTTTTCAAAATTATTATAATATACTGTTTAATAATTATGTTAAATACTCTAATATAAAACAATTTATAGCAAAATATGAAAATAATTTGTCTATACACGCATGTTAAAATGTTTATATTTGTAAATTAATAATAAACTAAAATTGTCAGTAAATACAAATGAGATATTGAAAGACAAGACGAATGAAAAAAAAATGGGAAAACGAGAAATATGTTGTGAATCAAAATAAATGGGTTCTAATGTTTTTGACAGCATTTTGATTCATAAAAATAAGAAAAGGAGTGTATCTTATCTTATATAATATAATAGACTGAGGGGAAAGGGTTGTGAAAACCAGAAGAGAGTATCGAAAAGGGGATGAATGGAAGGGTTGGGGGAAATGAAAGACGAATATATATGATTGTGACATTATTCTTATATATACTGTATATCATATTGGTGTATCGTGTAGTATATTGGTGGACTCAATCTAATCGGCCGGTGTCTCGAATGTCTCGAATGCGTCGAATGCCAGCATTGGCTTCAATTTAGTCTTATGTCTGAATGAACATAAAGTTAATTTATTTCTGGAAATGTATATTTAGGTTTGTATATGACATTAGCCGCACAGAGAGCTATACAGAGCTCATATGCGAACACAACTAACTCATTGTGTACTAGTAGTGGGGCATAAGTCTGAGCACAAATAGATGAACAAATGGATTCAACACATAACTAATGACTAGAGCAATGATATCTACGCGCAAAATGACATCCAAACGGGTCGTAGTGTATAGACAAGCCTTAATAACTTGTGATGCAAAGCAAAAAATTGTATATAATATAGTGATTGAGACTAACGAACAATAGGCAAAAGTCAAAGTCTGATTGCACTACCCGTTACTGTCTATACCGGGCCTTTCAATCACCAACCGATCGCATTAGATGATAGGCAAACGTCAAACGTATTACACAAAACATACAAATAAAAACTGACACTGATTAGTACAAGCTATGGCTTGGTTATTTATATACAACATAATGTGCCACTAACTGTGCCACCACTTAATGATTATTAGTTATTTCTATCGCCTTTTCTTATATAGTTAGTTACTTTTCTTATAAACTTTATATTAATTTTGTTATTTTTACTAAAATTAGAACAAGTCAATTTAAACATTAGTATTTAATTACCGTCTAAATACTTATTTAATAATTATTATTTTAATAATAATAAAAATATAATTTTAGATAAAAACATTAAAATAAAATTAGTCAAACAAGATACAATTTTTTTTTTATTATAGAGCAATCATTGGATTAAAATTTGATGAGAGTTTGTAAGTAATGATAAATAAATCTTTTTCTCATTAAGTATTTTTCGGATTCAATCACTGATAGCTATGGAACAAAAGCTGAGTCTCTGTGTGTATGAGTACGAGTGTATGTGCATGTTGTGAGTGAGCTATACAGTACAGCTATAGATTGGGCTATCGGTGCCAATTAAAAGCTAAAGTCACGTACAACTCATTACCAAAACTAAGTATCATAAACATCATTACTGACTGACTGACTGACCAATTGTTGTGTATGTGTTGGGCCAGTAATGCTCGTCGTTCTCATCAAATGCAGGTGTCATTCGAATGGACTCTCTATTGACTAACTATTCTGTACTTCATTGCTGGCACTGAATGAAACAATGCCTTTGATGTGCTGTTGATGATGATTGAGCACTGGGAGAGAGAGCGGGAGAGGCGAGGGAGAGATGAGTGAGATGTGAATGTGAGTCAACCGACTCACTCACCACTCATCACGTTCTTCGTCAGTTCAGACACACAATCCCTGGCCTAACAGTATTGAGACACGAGATGAGACAAATCCAAGTCTTCACTCCTTTTCGATAAAAAAAAAGTCATCGAAAAGACGAGAGAAGTGAAGAGAAGAAAGAGAGTGGTAAGAATTGGCATGGAATGGGGCAGTAGTGGAAATATTAGTCGAAAATAAGTGCATAAAAGAGTGTTGGTCTCACATATTCGCATCATTCGTCTCGATTAACGGTTAGTAAAGTAAAACTTTTATCGCATTCTATTCATCTGAATAAACAGATTCTTTCATTTTTTACTTATTTTCGATCGACTCACTCACCTCTCATACCAAAGCTCTCTCACTCTCTCCTCTCCTCTCAATCTGAGTTCGGGTCAACTCCCATATCGCAGAATTCATATTATATTATAGCTTATTATAAGACTGAATAATAGATATCGTTTTGGTTTGTGTGTAGTGTTGGCTCTGTTCAGCGCAAAACTCTATCATAAATAATAGCAAATACTTTCTATCAAAGAGATTAAGATTTTTTTCTCTCTCTTCGTTCAATTGTTTTTCTTTTCTATCGGATTGTGCTCTTCGGAGCCATAGCTTCGATTGAAATATTTATTTATGAATCGTTTGGAAAGAGGAATATAATTGATCTTAAAATCAAAGGTAAATCACCAGACGATGGAAGAGAAGAAGAAGAGGCAGAAGAATAGCAAATTGGCAAAACAACTAAACCCTAAACCCCTAAACGAGACTTTTTTTTGGTAAATAATGATAGAATTAGTCTGTGATTGTCATAATGTTTTATTGGTCTAAGAATTTCCATTTGAGTCAAACGTTGTTTGGAGTTCGCAGACAAACACATACACATCGAACGGAACTGCAATCATATCTAATACATAGTCGGACGACTCATATATATAAAGTCGAGTATAATATAAGTAGTGATCCTCTCATTAATCTTACTTTAGTATTAGTAAATCTTTGGTCATTTCATTGATACCTGCATTCAACTGCACAGTTATGTGTGTATGTGTTGTGTGCATTGTTTGCCACATTTGAGAAATTGCAGATTATATATACGCGAAACTCATTTTTAGCATCAGAATTGAGCCCAGGCAGTGAAGACCAGCGCCCAGTCGACAGAGAGAATGACGCTATGAGGCAATGACTGAGTGAGCCAAAGGATAGAGAAGCAGAGCAGAGCAGAGCACACATAGGGCACAAGTACTGTAGTATCAATATATAATATGATATATAAAAAGAAAATCTCAGCTTCACATAAAAGATGATAAAATGTCCGGATTTGTGTGTTGTGATCGTGAAGGGAAAACAATCTCAATAAAGCGGAGACCATATGCTGTACTATTTCTACCCAACACTACATTTCATGATATTTCTAGCAAATCATGATATGCGCTCCAGTTCTCGCATTTCACTTCACTTTTTTCACAGCAATTGCAATATTTTATATATATTTTTCCAATTTCTGCCTCTCTTTCACTCTCTCCCATAATATACGAGCTGTGATTCGAACAAATATAAAATTTCGCTGCATTTGTGCCATTCTCTCATATCTTCCATATGTCAACTCATGATAACTCAAAACAGAGAACAGAAATACTTATTTTCTTCGTCTAAGACATTGTGTGTTGTGTTGCTCATGATTTTTCATATAAAGGAATTACGAATTTTATTTCAAACTTTAAATTTTTCTTTTGTTACTTATTTTCCTGATTCCCTCTAAGACTTACTCAAAAAATTGCTTTTAAGCCAAACAGAAATTGTAGAAAAATTCTAATTTATTGCAGTTTTCGCTTATAATTCCGCAATAATACTACTCTAATGCGAGTCATTGTTTTCAATTGCATTTCATATCTATTTCATAGAATTTCTATAATATTATTCGAGAATATTATTATTATTATTCGAAGAATATCCGATCGGAATAATAAATAAGAAGTTTTTGTTTTTATTGATGAAATATTATGCGAAAACATATTATATATTATGGTAATAGATGTCTGAGAAATTCATATTTGCTCTATTCTGTATAGCTCGGGCTATATTAGGCTGTATTCGGTGATGTCATGTTTATCACCAAATCTGTTATTGATACCCAGGCAATTCTTCTTGTGCCATATTTAATGTAAGTTCACTCCTTCCTCAGCTAACTGCCCCATTCATAAGCAAATCTCTGTTTGTCTATTCAGCCTTTCATTCCAAAACTCTCTCCGCTCTCCACACTCTCGGCTGCACAGCCTGTGTCTCAATCTATGCCTAATATTAATCGCAGCCATCAATCAATTGGTATGTTTGTTGTCTTTCAGTCAGTCCTAACATTCATAACAGAGTGGGAGAGAGGGAGAGGGAGGAAAGGAAGCAGGAGAGGGAGCAGGAGAGAGATTGCGAAACTGAATGCCTAAAAAGCGAGAGCCATAGTCAGAGCCCTTTTGCTATCGATGGGGTTATTTGGAGAGAGTGACTGAATGTGAGTGTATGTACTGTATGTGTAAATCAAAGCAAATGCCTTAAGTATACATAATTTAGTAGAATTGGGAATATATATCGCATACATCACTGAAATCACAGATCAATGACTTAATGCTTCGCAAAGTTATTCTCATTAAGTCTTGTTTTGAGATATATTAGAAAAGCATTTCTGATTCACTGCTTATATTCATCTCTTATTCTCAACTCAACGAAGATTCGGCACTTAATTGATATCGAACTGAACCCAAGACTCACACAAACACTACAACAAAACTGAAACAAATAGTGAGAAACAATGTGTGAGAAGAAAATTCTTTTATTAAATGATAATTAGATACAAACACAAGAAATCAACACAAATGCCAATAGAAGACAAATCAACGGCAAAGTAGAGAAAATACAATTTGTGATGCAATTATTGTTAATGTAAAAGATTGAGTGTATATATAGAGGGCTGGGAGAGGGTTGGGAGCGATCGAGTTGTAGAGCTTTAGAGCTGTAGAGCTGTTGTGCACAACGTCTAAGCAGTCATTATCGGAGGAGAAACACATTTCATGTTATATCTCCCAACAAATTCTCATTTAGAGCCTAACCTCAAATCAGTTGTATTGTAAGGTCACCAAACATTTCGGTGCCTTTCGGTGCCCTTCATGTCCAACACATCAATACAAGTGGTGCACAAAACTAAATACTATTCCATCACTACATCTGAATCACTACAAATACCAACACTATTCCTATTGCCAATTGCCAGCACTGCTAAACGTAATGTCTGATTACAGCCCTTCCACTCCTAACAGCTGTCGATATGCTCACGCATTACATGCAATCTCTACTACTTCTTCACCTCAATGAGACTCTAATACTAACTATGATTTTAGGCACAGCTAAAGGGGTGAGAAATAGAAATACAACTGTACAGTACAGTCAGACCACAGCCAGACTTCAGTTATAATTCTCAACACAATATTCAAAATTAAAACTTTACCAAAACTAGTTTGAAACTTTTATTTTATTAATAAAAAATATAATTTCTTAAGCTATTCATTAAATTTTATTTTAAAAATATTAAAACAAATTACACAGTCTTATTTTTTGCTAAGTTTTAGCTTAATAAGTTACTTAATTAACGTGAATAGTCAGTATTGAAAGTTTTAGTCATAAACACAATGTCTAACAACGATAGCATTTGGCGCTGAAAGTGAGGGAAGAGAGAGAGTTGGAGCTCGAGATGAGTGAATAGAGGGTTAGAACTGGAGTAATAGGGAATCGAAAATCATCAATGAATGGCACAAATTTAATTCATGTAATTGCAAAGTAAGTAAAAGTATTGGAAAGTAAAATGGAACCGAACAGAACCAAATCAAACAGGGAGATTTTTCGATATATATATATATAAAGAGAAAGTTATAGTTTAGGTGCAACCAATCGATGGAAAAACCAATAGTAAAGTAAATTAAACTTTTTTCTCTTCTCTTCTCCTGTTCTCAGCAGTAGAGCAATACAGCAATACTTGTTTAGAGTGAGAGTAATAAGAAATGGATAAAAATTGTATTTTTGCACAAAATGTAACTCTCATTCATTGTATAACTCTATTTATTTCATTCCTTATTTTGTCCCTCATTTCGTCGTTTTCTTTGCACTCCCGAGAGATGAGTGCAGATGCGATCCGAACAACACTAATAGCACTACTTTATATGAGAGCGCATTGCAGTGTCATTGCTCTCCCGGCCCTCCCTGTGCAGGTTTACATTTTCTATTTGGTGAATTTGCGGTGCATCCAACCAATGCATCCTTCAGTCCGCCAGTCCTTCAGTCCTCAGACTATTTTTTGGCTACAATTTAAGAATCTTCTGATCAGATTCTGCTATAATTTGTGCTCTACTGTAGATCAGTCTCTTACGGATCTAAGCCCTCTCTCACAGCCCAACTGCTCTACCGATAGAACCAATTATATAATACATTCAATGAAATACATTTTTACAACATTATAGTTAGACAAAGAACCGAACAATAGAGTACTTTCTTCTACTCTAATATCAAAATTGGCAAAAATAAAGTCCAAAGAAATAAAATTAAATTTTATACGAAATTGATATTTGTTTAGGTTTAGGAAAAAGTTTTCTAATTTAAAAAACAAGTTTTCAAAACAATTCTCAGAAATTTAGTTACTTTCAAAACATAATATTGAATCAAAATAAAAAAAATCGATTGAAATTTCAATTATTATTTAAAAATAAATTTAAATAAAACTTTAATTAAGATTTGATTAAAATAAACAAAACAAAAAACAATATGATTTCTATCAACAATGAGAAGCCGTTAACGATAGCAAATGGTAAGGTTTGGGAGCATTTGGTAGTGTTTAAGCAGTAATTCTTAGCAATGTATTAACTGATCTGGTTGATTTGGTTAATTCTCTTGAATCACAGTTTTGTCTCTCTATCCAACTCTTATGTATGTGTTGTCTCGTGAGGCCAATTGGCACCAGAAGAAAAGAAACAGTTTGGCCAGTTCAAACAGGAAAGGCATGTCTGAGAGCCAACAACTCAATAATGAAAGTATGCAAAAGTGAGATTAGAGGACAGAATCAACAAAAATAAATCGATTGCATTAACGATTCGACCCTTTCCTCGGCATTGCATCTCATTAGTGGCCGAACACCACAAAAATAAATGGATAGAAATTGAAGTGAATTGCAGCCTAACTGTGCTCTCTCTCTCTCTCTTTCTCTCTCTCCTGCTCTCTCTCTCCCCATTCAAGGGTTAGGTGAGAGAAGAGGGATGAGAGAGAAAATTGGCCAAAAAGGTTCGGTAATGTAAACACATTTGTGAACGAATGACTCGAAACGCAATTATTTTTTATCATTATTCACAAAAGAAGAGACAAAATAAAAGTAATATAAACACAAATAACAGAAAAAAAAGTTTTGAAAACAAAAATAAGTTTTAGTTAAGCCGTAAACAGAATTATGCAAATAAGCGCATAATTAAAATAAATGAATAATAAAACAGAAAAATTATTCAAAACAAGTTTAAATTAAAAAATTTGAAAAGTATCTTATTCATTGAATTTATAGTTTTAGCAAATTTATGTTTGAACTGCTTAACAAATGTTAAATTCTGACCCTATAGAACATGTATATACATGGCATCTATCCATCCATTTCTTAACCTGTCCTTCTCCATCTCCTTCTTTGTCGGGCACTGTATATACATGAACGGCATATATATGGGTATATATATAGAAAGATGAAGATAGCCGGAGAGCAGAGCCATTCATATGTATTTCAGTGGCATTTTTACATTAGACTCACTCCGAGCCCATAGAGTGCGAGTGCGCCTGGCATTGGAATAAGGCATAGACCGGAGCACATCATCATTCGAATCGGTATGTATTGGCATTACTGCATAACCAGATGATAACGACAGAGCAGAGACTTTAAATGTTTAAGTCATTTATGATAATACTTTCTCGTATTCTATACTTCGCTTAGAATTTCGACACAAGACTCGCAAAACAAACAAAAATAAATCAAAAAAAGAGGTTTTACTTACAGTTCAGTAGTTTATTATATATTTCAGATGTAAAACTTGAATCAATAATATAAATAAGTCATCACTTTATATATCAAATTCATATAATAGTAATATATGAGAACTGTTAAGAAAATTTTCAATCATAGAAAACTGGAAAATACTTTCATTTTTATCTTTAGTTTTTAGATATGAGTGTTGTGTTTGTTAGTGAACAACAGTTAGAGTGAGAGTTAGTGTTGTGTTTGAGTAGAGTTGTTGTGTTTATCCGTTAGATTCGTCATTGGGTTCGAAATATTGTGAGCAATAAGTGCTGCCAATACTGTGTTGTCTACCAGAGCCAGAGTCAGAGCCAGAGCGCTGTCCACTCTAGTGATGCAGTGCAGGGGAGGGATGAAAGACCAGTGCATTCAGAGTGAGAGTGAGAGACAATTAGAAGCGAAACCCTTAGCACCGACACTAACACTAGCACTGAGAGAGAGTGGGAGAGTGAGAGAGAGGGAGGGAGAGAGCACAGGGATAGAGAGAAGGAAAGAGTACAAGGAGAGGGAGAGGGATAGGGAGAGAGAAGAGAAAGTGTAGTAAAAACATAATCGCCGTATAGTTTGTCAGTCTATCAGTAGATGTGTGTTATGTCTATGTGTGAGCTCTGAGTGTCTGAAGTGAGCGCTCATTGACTCAACAAATAGTGTCACACAATGTGTTCACCACTACTCCACTGCTAGTCTCAGCTAATGGCTAATTGTCTCTTAATTCCAATCTGAGAAAGAGACCAAACCATTGCTTGCGTAGAGATCACACAAAAATGGTTTCGCACTTCAGTCACTCAATTCGCAAATAAACATAACTTAAGCTTTGATTCGCTTTAAAAGACGTTTCACTGCAAAACAGTTTTCAAATATATTGAAATCAAATTCAAACCCAAATACAAAACCATTATTGAAAAAGCAAACCAAACAAAAATTAATGAATAAAATTTATTTTGAGAAAATATTCCGTTTCAGTTGGTTTTCAGGTGTCGTTATCTTAATAGCCGGTCATTTAGGGCCGAAATTGTCATTTATATTCATTGAATGGAAATGTATTTCGATTAAGAAATGACACAATAGGGAAATCTTTGCCAAAAACAAAACTAAATATATTCTATATATATATGAACTGAAGTCTAACTTATTTTTTCGATTTAGTTCCTAATTCAAGTATTCCATCAATACTGGCCATCGAATGGCATCAATATCTTCAACGGTCAACGGTAACTAATTTTATCACACGTCCTCTCCCTTTCTCTCTCCCTCTCCCGCTCTTTCTCCCCTCTCTCCCTTCCTCCCACTCTCTTTTCCTCTCTCTCTCTCTCCCTCACCTTCCCTCTCCCGGCTCCTTTTCTATCAAGAGAAGTAATAATAAAATACAATACCAATACTCATAATAAAAATACTAAAGCAATAGAAATAGAATATTCTTCACAATATTTTGTGCACACATTTGCACTCAGACTCCAATCCTCTCCCATCCTCTCCCAGCGCTCTTCCAGTTCTCCCCGGTATACATCTGAGCCATCAAATAAACAAAAGCATAAGTTCTCTATAGTCTGCTAACAAATACAATAAAATGGTTGGGATTTAAAATTTATCTCACGAATAGATATGGTATGTGTGAGTGAAAGGACACGAACACTAAGTTTTTATATTTGGGTTTTTATTTTAAATTCAGTGTAAAATATACTGTAGAGTGAATCGTACAAATAGTATCTAAAAATAAGTGTCGGAAAATCGCATTTATTTGATTCCTTGCAGTGAATATTGACACAAAACATAGTGAGAGGCTTTCAAATGAAATCCCAAAGATATAAAAAAGGTGACACATGCCTGTGCTCTGAGCTTTTATTTAAAAACATACAGTGTTGGCGATGGCTGTATAGCTGTATAGCATTTTAAATTTAGGTTTTTTAGATAGTTTTGTTATATGTTTGCGCCTCAGAACAGGTCATTATAACAAAACCCAAACCGAACCGAACACTAGCTCTCAGGCTCTCCATAAGAGTGAGTCGAGTGAGTGGTTGATAGTATAACTGTATTTAAGGCAGAATAGCAAATGTCAAATATTCGCTTTGGGAGATATGTTTTGTGCTGGTACATTCTATTGACAAAATTCAATTTTTAGCTTATTTTTTATATTCTATTTTTCTTTTCCACTTAAAAATTTTGATATCAAATTTGATTGCATTCGAGACAAACATTTTTTATTATTTATTTTATTCTTTTATGGAACCAATTTTGATAAATAAAATGATAGTTTAATAAAATTTGGAATTTTGTTCAATTGATCATATTTCTGATTTATGAATTGTCAGATTTTTGAATATAACTCAATTTTTATGTGACTATTATTGAAAATTGATTCAAAACTGATAAAACATTTTTATGAGTTAGTTTTTAAATTTTAAATTGAGTTAAATTATTAAATTTCGAGAAGTAGACAAAAAGATAGATAAAAATATTTCAGAAATTTTTATCTATAAAAGAACTGGCAAGAATTCCGGCTCAGATATGAATTTTAAAGGCAATAAAATATCCGAAGCTATGAATCTGTAGTAAATATTTTAAATTAAATAAATTGGAAGAAAATGTTTGGCGCAAACGAATTGGTCAAATCACATAAATTTTTGTCATAATAAACGTAATGATGCAAAAACACTCGTAAAGAAATAAATTGCATTCATAGCTCTGTTGCGAAAAAAATGAAATGTTTTGGTTGTCATCGACATTGTTATAATCATCAATACTATGGACTCTGTATGGGCTCTTCGCCCAAGAATTCGCTAATGTCTCAGATTTGTTGTACACCGAAAGTGATGATACATTTGGATGTTTGAGTCCCACTTCAAAAAGTAGACAAAAAATAGTTATAAACTTTATTTTTGATTCAATCGAAAACAAATGTCGAGTTTGAGCGCAAGAATGCGTTGAATCTCTAAAATCGTTCGGTTAGTGCTCTGTAGGCGAAGTCAAACTCCGGTTAGAGTACTCTCTCAGTGCTATTCGGCTACAAATGGAAGACCACTTCACTGTCTGTCCCAAGAAGTGATCAGTGAAGCCGAAAATTTTTGTTTTGGTTTTTATATTTTTATTTTTCCATTTTTCTCATTTAGCTCTTCTGTTCTGTTGTTAACTCATTGATGAGTGATGTCTCTCATTATCGAACTATTCATCGAATCGTTTGACTCTATTTTCTCTTTTCTTGTGGTCATAGCATCGATGGATGAGTGGCAGAGAGAGTATGACATTAGACAAACAATTGCTATAACACACACATAACTGTGCTCTATGTGCAGCACTTTTAGCCAAGCTATTAGTGTTCGTAATAAAGATAAAAAACACGGCCTTCCAGTCCCAACATTAAAGAAATTCATCTTTAAATTCAACTTTTTTTTGCTCTTTTGTTCAATAAGTTAAGAACAAAATCTCGATGTCTTAGTGAAGTGCTGGAGAGCACTGGTAGCCGTAGTGTCTAAATAAGTTTGGTTCTGGTCCGTTTGGCTAAAGCACTGGCTATTAGTTTATGGCCCGAATAAATTGCTATGAATTCATATTTTGATATTTTTATTTGAAATTGTGTTCAAAAACATAAGGTATAACTCATTTTTGACTTTAAATTATTTGTCATCATTAGGGGCACCAAATAAAACAAATTATCTTTTCATTCGTAACATAAATGATTAAAAAGTAAAAATACATTTATTTTATAGCTTTGATAATAAAATAATTGTTACCATTGTTTAATCTTTGGCTTTGGCTTTGGCTTGCTAAATTTTTAAATAATAAATTAATAATTTAATTATTATTAAAATTTATTATTTTTCGTATCAATCTAATATTTATTATTTAAGACCAGGGTGGGAATTTAGAAATATTTATTATTTTTAAATATTCGGTGTATTATATTTTGAAGTGAATGAAAATTTTGAGTTTATTTGTTCGAAACATCATTATTCATGAGTTTATCCGAAACTATTAAATCCAAATTCATTTATCACACAATATATGTGAAACTGGACTTCAAAGAGAGCTTTAAATATCGGACTTAGAGTATGCTATCGGTATTAAGTATGCTATCAGTAGCGAAACATTGTTTAGTTTTCTCGGGTTTGATGAATAACAAGTTGGTATAATAGACAAAAAAGCTTTTGCGAGCCATAGCTCACATTTTTCTATTTATGACTCATTAAAATACGATTACATTTTAAACTTTGTACTAAATTTTAAACTGAATTCAAAGTATATTTAGTGGAAAAAACTATTTATTTGAAAGAATAGTATCGGAGAATCAGGTGATAAACTGCTCGCTCGTAGTGTATGCAAACTATCGCCAAACCTCTCAATAGTTTTTTGATATATCTGTTATTGAGAGTGAAATGCGTTGGAATGATAATACTTGATATATTCGAGAGACTAATGGCTATCATTTTTTATAGTTTGAGGGATTGGATACAAATTCAAGCGATGGAGTAGTGAGGGATGTGAGGGATTTGCAAGAAAACAAGCAAATAATGACAATCAGAGGCATTGCCCGTACAAGTGATCAGGACTTTGGGCCTAATATTCAATGCAGTGAACTGTAACGGAAAAGCGAACTCGCATTTACTCCCAGATTATGTACAGAGTATGTGTGTATGTGTGTGCGAGACTGCCGGTGCTTCCAATGCTTCTAATGCTTGTTTTATTTTAGAGAAATAAAATAATAGATTTGATATATATTTACAAAAGTTCGGCAAAAAAAGAGAAGTAAAAAGAAAAAAATAAATATCGAAAAACTTTATATACAATATATTGTTATCAGCTTTGCTCAGGAATGAGCTAAAAGAGTAGAATAGACTTTGAAGTATAAGGTTTGTAGCAAGTAAGGATAATATTTTATTCTAAATACAATAACTAATAATAATTTATTAATTTGTTTTTAATAAATTTATATAATATTAAACATAATTTATTTGAAATAATTTTTATAATTCCTTTTGAAAAAAACTATTTTCTAAAATCGAAAAACTAATCCGAGTTCGCAATCATTGCAAACTTGTAACAAGCACAAAATATGAGCTTGCCTAGTAAGAGAAAACTAAATTTGAACTAAAAAATTCTTCAAACAAGAAAAGGTATTGCTTTTCGTGCACTCAAGACAAGGCCATAGGTCTATGTATGTAAGCGTAAGAATAAGTCTAAAGTCTATTACAGATTAGAGGAATAGTAAGACTTTTTTTGGTGGATATAAATCAATGTTTGAGAGTGAGAGGGCATAAGGCAGGAGTGAAATGAATTTTTGATGTACCGATCCTTCAGAGGACAGACATGGGAACAGATAATATGTTAGAGAGTCTAACCTTAGCCATAGCCATAGCAATAGCCATTCAACGTGATGTGTGTTGGATGGCCTTAGCGGATGAGTCAGGCATACTGTGCGGTCATTACATGAAAGGGACTGAGAGATGAGGATTACGAACACAATGATTGTGATGAGAGAGCAGATAGAATAGAGAGAATACATATAAGCAAAATAGAGACCAATATTGATATATAAGTTTATGTTTGTCTGAATGCGATTATTGGAGTGAATACATGCATAATAGACAACACAAAAACGAATAAATGAATTCATGAGAACTCCACTATTACTCCTATTCCTACTCCTATTCGAGATAACTGTTTATACATATTATTCGGATTATTTTGCCGATTCACAAATGGCAATGCATTTCGTAAATATGTTTTGCAGACAAAACAAAACAAATGTTTAGCAATAGAGCAATAAGAATAACAAATGCAAATACAGACTATTTTTTCGCTAACTATAGAAAATTATCAAAACTATAAACTCTGATTTAATTCATTTCTTTTCTTATTGTATTAAAATGTAATTTGTATTTATATTCAAACTGAAGTCCTAATAATGTATCGCTTTTTATACTTAAAATGAAATTTAAAGGAAAATAAAATTTTGATTCAAAAGTAATGTTAATATCAAATATAGTCAGTATTGTGTTGTTCGAGTGTCAGAGCAGTGCAAAAGTAGCAATAAAAAGGACACAAATCATGTTATGCAGAGAGCGAGAGAGCACATAGAGTAGTGCCGGTGCTGGTGATCATACTTTTAGTATTCAAACACATCTTTTACTGCATTTGCTGTTAACTTAATGGGAGAAAAGCTTTTTAAGTCTGAAGGAGACCTGCAATCGGCAAATGCATTGCTTTTATGTTTATTTTTGAAGCAGAAATGCTGATACGGAGACTCGAAATATAAAATACAACTCAAATAATATACGAATCCGAATCACAACTACTTATAAAATAGAGTAATGCACTGTATATACACACAAATATATCTACAGAATATTCTGTGTATTTTTCTGTTGCCGACACAACTATATTATAATCTCGGATTCAAAACTCAAACATATATACAATCGGTTGTAAAATGGTTTGAACTGTTTATTCAAACTTTAATATATATTCAAACTTTTGTTTAAATGCAAAAATATATTCTAAACTTTTTCTTGTGTAAAATTCATTAGTTAAATAAACAAATTGTAAATATTTAAAAATATTCTTTAATTAAAATACAAATGAATAAATTTAATTGTATTTTTAATTTTGTAAATAACCAAATATTTTCTAATTATTTTAATTGAAAAAGGTTTTGAATCTAATAAACATTTTCTAAACCATTAATATTATTATTAAAATTCAAATTAAATATTCAAGCATTTATGCAACTGATTGTAGAAATAATAACTAAAAAAAATTGTGGAATGCGATAAAAGCAACTGTAAAATAGAGCAAAGAGAGCACCAAATACACAAATACACAGCACAGGGATTGAGAATTGAAGCCAAAATCGTGTTAACGAAACTAATGTAGAATTTCTATGTGTAATGTCTGAATGCCAATGGATTTATCAACACTTTCTTGTGTTGCTGTTAAAAGCTTAATACGAGAGACCAGAAAAATAAAACTTTTTTTTCTATAAAATATAATCTCTGGTATAGAGGGTTATAGCGAAATGTGTGCTCTTTAAGAGATTTAAACTGAAAGTGACAAAAATCATTTTTGTATGTTTTTCTTTCTCTTCTTATTTTTTTTATATTTATTTCATTTTATTTCATTCAATAAATTTGATTTCGATTAACGAGTTTTCGCAAAAAAGTACTTTTTTCTCCTATTTTAGCAAATCCTCTCAACGTCTTTAAAATATATTTTGAGTTTTTTCTCAACAATTTTCAATTATTATCAAATATTTTTAAACTCAAATTGTAAATAGAATATCAAATTCAATTTTAACATATTCGATACTTATATTTTGATAGATTCTGACCGTATTTTGACATTTTAAAATAGATTGTTTCGAAAAACAAACTATTATTGAATATGTGAGTCAACAGCTGTATAATAAAACTAAAGAATATTCTGCACAAGAATTTTATTTCATATTATATTGACATTCAAATAAAATCAAATATATTTTGGTTTTTACCGATAAGCGATATTAAAATATAAATATGTTTAAGCAGTTATTGCTTCAAATACTGTATATTATTAATACTATTGAATATTATTTGAAACAAAGTTTGCTTTTATTTCGGATTTGTGTAAAGATTTGATATACAATACGACAAAAATTCATAAAATGACATAAATAGAGTATTCATATAAATAGAATTTTATACTCGAAATATTGAGATAGAATAGAGTAAACAGAGCGAAAGTCTTAGCGTTTGTTTCCCATCACTTCAAACAGCTTAAAGTGACAGAAGAAGAGTGGATACGAAGCAGAGAAAAAAGTGAATCACTTCTCAGAGCTTTATAATGTAAAGTGTGATTGGGGTCACATATAAGGATGGAATCGAGAACTCAAATTGGAAAATAAAATAAAAGTTTATAAGTTATAATATGAGCCATAACTAGTGTCAACCTATACCGGGCACATCACTTATGGCTACATTATATACTATAATATAAAATAACAATTGAATCTTTTTACTTTTTGAAAAATTTGTTTTGTTCTTTTTAACTTTATTATATTAATATTAAATATGCAAATTTTTAAATATATTAATATACAGTAATTAATCTCAAACTTAATAATGATACTTAAATTGTGAATATGACACAAGTTAAATTGTAATAAAAATGTAAATTAGTAATATTTGTTTTGCTCTCTTTTGATACCATCTAGGTATAATTTTATAAATTGCAGGTGTTACCCGGACACGGCACTCACAATTCAATGTAAGTATGATCTAGTTTCAGCCTCTAAGCAAAAAAGATCTCAATTTCAAACAATACTTAAACCGCACATACAGTTTGTGACATAATAGAGCGCAACAATACAGTTATATTCCGAAAGATGTGATAACTTTTATTTACTAAAAATTTAATTAAATGTCAGTTCAAGTGCAGATTCTTTAGAAATTTTTAATTTAGAAATTGATAATAAATTTAATTATTTCTGAATTAATAATCAATTAAAATAAACAAACAGGAAGATAACTTTAAAATTTTAATATCTAAGAGATAACAAGAAAATAATTGACGGATTAAACATAGCTCGTAAACTATCGGTAGAGTGAGTGTTGGAAACCTACTCTAAGAGCCAATTCTCGAATATAGCAATATATGGGTAGGCAATGGTGGGCAGTGGTAGCCAACTGTGCCCTTAGGGAGAGTCAATCAGACGGAAAGGGTGCTACTGATGGACATTAGAAACGCTGAAGAAATATTCGTTCTGTTCTTAGAGCTCTGGCCAGGAGTTGAGGCCTAGTGTGCGCTCCGGTGGAGCAGAAACAGTAGCGAACCATCAGAACCATCAATAGATAGATAGAGAAAATGCAAAAAGCATTCGAAGATCGACTAAATTTGAGTGCAGATCCAATTTCACTATACAAACAGTATAGGAATGACTACATTTGACATTTGGGTCTGGAGTGAGAGGAATTGGAATTGGAGTTAGGAATGAGAAGACAATAAAAAGTGATAAACGATCGATAGTATTGTTTCGCATTAATTCATGTGAACCGTTGGTTCGCTTCGGCTTCAGATTCGGATTCAATACAACAATTCGGTCGGAGTTTTGGATATCGTATCCGAAAAAAGCCATACATTTAGTCGGTTATAGCCAATGATCAACGATTGGCTTCAATACTACATAAATATATTTCTTGTCATTTCAATATCATTAACTAAACATTCGGTTCGAAAGAGAAAAACAATTTCAACAGTAAATCATCAGAAACTGGAGCTCCGAATAACTGCCCTCTCAGCCCCTTCAGCCCCTACAGCCCCTTTCGTACTGTGCAGACGAAAAATCAATTATTATATTTATAAATACTATTTTCATGAATGAATGCATTTTATTTACTTTTGTCTAATATAGTAATATATTTTGTATGTAATTCCTATTTATTCTAATACTCTTTCGCTTCTCTATTCACTCCATTCTCTCAACAAATCATTTACTGACGAATAAAATATATGATTCGAATGGAAGAAGAAAATAATTGACTAAAAAAATAATAATTTAATGACACTATATATTGCCAACAATAGAACTACAATTTCGATAATTATGTTCGACTATTAAACTAGAAATTATTGTTTGAAATAATAAATAATAAGTTGGAAAAACGGAATCTCGTTTTTGTTGTCTTATATTCAGATAATGACTAACCGTTTTGTATGTGTCTTAACAACTAATTCAAGTGCAAAGACATTGCTATAGCCATAGCTATAGCTGTACTGTTGAGTAGAGCGACGGACGTCTCATCAAATGGACAACCAATAAGAAATAGGTCTTTAGACGAAGAAAAGGGAGATTGGGATGAGAGGGAGTGAGGGCACAGAAGGGAGAGTTGGAAGAGAGAGGGAGGAAGTGAAGAGAGAAACTGCAAAAAACTTTTCTCCATTTCTTTTAACATTTTCGTTAATAAGAAGCCTTACGTTTGGGTAACGAGTCTTACATCACATCTCTTCTCCACTATTGCGAGAGTTAGGAAGAGGGAGAGAGAGAGGGAGGGAGGGAGAGCAGAAGAGAGCAAAGAGAGAAAGAGAGGAATGCTTTCCATTATTACTTGCGATCGAATTTCAGAGACATAGAGAGAAAAAAAGAAAAAGAAAAATCGAAAAAAGTTCGTTGAATAGGCATTGGAGTCGTGAATAGTGTAAATGCCATACATAGACATAGAGTACATACTGTATAGTAGTGTAGAGTGAAGACCAACTTTATAATAAGACTTGAGGTCATTGCAAAGCATTAAATTCTAGGATCAAAAACTTTTCTTCTCTTCATCTTCTTCTCAACTTTTATATATATTATATTTATCTCTGTCTTCCAATTCTCATCTTTTACTCCTAGAGCTCTGTATTCTATTCATTATATGCAACCGACCGACCAATTGAATCGCCAACTGATAACTCTTACTTTGTATTAAATATATATTTTTTGTAATCTTCTTGCTTACTGTCCAACACTACTCTGAGTGGTATTATCAGAATATTATAAAATATTTATAATTTAGATATTGAATTATAATTATAATTTTAATTTTAAATTTGATTTTGATTTTTAATCTGCAAATAGCAGTTAAAAAGAACCCAAAAGTAGGAGAGAATAAACTCATCAATTATGAGAGAAAAGGAGATTTAATTTTAGTTGTGTTTCAAATGGATAACCATTGCGAGAGAGTCGGAAACAGGAGGGAGAGAGAGAGAGAGAGAGAGAGCAGAGGCGAGGAGAGAAAGAGAGATAGAGAGCAGGAAAGAGAGTGAGAGAGAGAGAATAGGAGAGAGAGGGAGGGAGAGAGAGAGAGAGAGAGAGAGAGACTAGAAATAAGTAAATAGGAGATATTTTTGCAGCGAATATACAATATCATAAACTTATATAACGGCATAAAAACTATTATTATATTCCAGTTTAAGAAAATAATGTCCTCCTCCAGTCCCCTACACACTGCTGGCCAGTAAGGTATTGATTCGATTGGATTTGTGAAAAGCATGCATTTATTGCCATCATTTTCACTACAATAGTCAGCAATAATAATAGTATCCAATGTCCAAAATAGGGGGTCTTTTAACGGAATATATCCCTATATTTTCGGCTATTATACACTTTTTTATTCAAGCATTAAATTCTAAGTTTTTATTTCTATTTAATACCATTTTAATATCGAATTTAGTTTTCGATTTTAATTAAATTTTTGTTCGAAAAAGGCATTAAAAAACTGTAAGAAATTTGAAGTAAATAGCGTTTAAATTAATTTCGATGTCATTCTGTGAACTTCTTTTTGTTTTGTTTTGTTCGAAGTCTTATTCAGTCGTCTCTCATCACTGACTCGATGTGTATTCATTTAATAGTAATCAATAGAGTTAGTGCTCGCACAGGCAGCACAGGCACAGAGCTAGGAGCGGGAGAGCACAGTTAGTTGTGTTCCGCTCTGCCGTATCACTAGTATCATAGCAACGCCACTCCAATCGCTTTATTCAAAAATGCATTTCAAGTCTAACTCTGAGACAACTATTGCTGAATATATTGAAAAAAAGAGAAAAAATGCTTAACTGAGAAAAGAATGAAGGAATGGGAGACTGCGTTGAATACTGTAGTGATGAAGGTTTGAATTGTAAAAAATTGTTCGGATAAGAGAGACTGGCATTTGGTTGGCTATCCATATGTCAAAGGGTGGCTCTAAATGTATGGCAAATCGGTTTTTACTTTACTTTAAAATGGGCGGAGATTTCAAAGAATTGAAATCCATTGAATCGAAAAGGATTTTGAATTTCAAATCGGGTTTTAAAAAACAACTTTCCTCTCATCCCTTTTATCGATTTTGATAGTCTATGCAAAGCATTTCGAATAAGCGCTTGAATATCAATAGAGGCGGAGATGAAGAGATGGAAACAACTGTACGAATGGGTAGAGTTGGCAATACTGTTGTCACAGAGAGTATGAAAAAAGAGGAGAAATTTTAAAATTCGGTAATCGATTGAATGGATTGGACGGAAGGCTTGCGCGTAGACAAGACTAGCGTTTAGACTATGTATGCGAATACTGCTATAAAATTCAATATATTTTTTGAGCGAACGAATGGGTGAAGAGAGTGATGACTGCATTAGCGTATTCTTTGCATCCAATAATAAACGAGATGAGGAAGTGTTCGGAACACCACAGCACTGGTAGCTCTGATAGCTCTGGTTGTTTAAAATTGTCGAAAAAAGAATATATTATATAAAAGGCTATAAAATGAGTTTCACTTTATAAACAGAGGCAGCGATAGTACAATACAGCCGTATAATAGAGTCATGTTTTTAAGTATAACTTATGGCAATCCATTACAATATGTTATTCTATTGTTATGTCGCCACCAAAATATAGTCTTTCCAATACTTCCTCAATTTGCGTTTAAAAAAGTAAAATACATTCTTTTATAATATATTGATAATACATATTGAAAATATATCGCATGTCATACGAGTGAACAATAAGAGAGTTAACTTTTTTGGAGCTATAATATAAAATCTATTGCATAAACAAAATCAATTTCACTTAAATGCACTGAAAAAATACTGGTATTAGATATCCGTATATTCGGAGACTAAGTGTACACTACAGTAGTGTTCAGCTGTTGTACACTCTTTGCGCGGATTTAAATTGTTTTTTTTGCTTGATTTTTTTTTTGCTTCTATTGTCAAATGTATAAAATTTATAGACTAGACATTAATTTTTTGCTACCAATTGCAAATTTATTAACAATTCTTTTGTACATAATTTTTGCTTTTTATTTAATTCAATCCAATTTAATTATATTAGTTTATATTATTTTTTAATATTTGCGAAACTGCTACTGGTGAGTTGTGCCGTTTTATTTTTTGTTATTTAGTTTGTCATAAATATTACAATATATTAGTTTTATATTTTTGCTTATTATATAATCAATTTAAAAATTTTATTTTAATTATCAAATTTCAAAAAAATTAATTAAACATAAGTTCTATTTATAGAAAAATATTTTAAAAGTATTTCTATAAATCAAAATAGAATTAAAATAGTGTCATCAGTAAATTATGATACAATCTTAAAATTTAGCACTCGAAGTATGCCATTTGATACATGAGTGACAAGTTTGCATTCAAATACCTTAAAAGTATCAATTTCATTTCTACATTTTTAGAATGCCAGAAAAACTTATATTTTCAAAATTTAAAATAAAGATAACCAGAGTTTCACAAAGAGAAAAAAACTTCAAAGCCATACATTTGTCGAGCCTAGCATTATAAATTTGGAAACAAGCAAGTGCAACTTTGCTAATCCCGGTCATCCGTGCAAAATATCATATTATTTGTATATTTTATTCTTATCTCAAAACAATAGCCTCGCTATACAAATGGTTAATACCGAATAAGTGCACTCAGGAGTGCATCAAGGCATAGATATGGCACGTATTGGGAATAAAGTGAACGAAAATTGAATACAATTTATGTTGAAAGTGATGTCCAGACGATTTATATCATATGTTAAGAGAAAAAAAATATAATTAATTGCAACAAAAAAGACTTTTACACAAAAACTACATAAGTTTTGGCTTTATTGCAGAAAAATCAAACAATCTAAATGAAAATCAAAATTTTAAAAGTCGACACAAATTGAATGTCGAACTGATTTATTGGTGAGATTTAAATAAATAAAATTTTTCGCTTAGAGTGAATAAATTGGATGAGAAATCTTAATTAATTGGTTGGCAATCGATCTGAAGCTGTAATGTGTTTCTCGGTCTGTAAGCCTTTGGAGGAACTGAACAGAGAATACAATATTAGGCCTTCAGTACAATACGAATTGTAATATCGTATGAATCGTATGCCTTCTCTCTTATACTTCTTATTTAATGTGTATGGGTTTGAGTGTCGAAATGGCTAATCATGATGTAGTGTCGGTCCCATTCATTGACCACCGATTTTATCGCCATAGCAACAATGAATCAGTACATTCATTGCCTGCCTGTGCTCTTTCTCTCTCTCTCTCAGTCCCTCAGTATTTGACAGTATTATATCAGACACAGCGATCACAATGAGAATAGAGGTATAATCCAACACAAGAGATGATATAAGACTGGAAACCGGTTTCTCACTCAAACAATATATCACTAAACAGAACAGATATTACTCTCAATACCTAATACTACAAAAAGAGCTAAAACTGTGAATTCAATGAATTTGAATTAAATCCAATTGAATGCGAGACTCAATTATACGCTGAGCTGTCATTAAAGTAGATATTGTTAATTAAAATTGATTTAAATTTAAATAATATCTATTTTTAAAATTAATCATGCAAAAATTGAGTTTATTCGATATTTTGATTCTGGATTCAATTTATGGAAATATTTTTGACATAAAATTTAATTTTGATGGCAAACCAAAAAACTTGAGTGAATGGCATATCAAACACAACGAAAAACTTCTAATTATTTTGAATTATTGGCGAACCAGTGAATAGAATAGAAGAAATTCCATTATTTAATGGCAAAGATTTTTTATAGTCATAGTATATGTGAAGACTCGCGAGTGAATGAAATGAGGAAATTGAGATCAAAAGAGAAATATATATATATATAAAGCATTCATAAAATTCTTGATAATAGAATATATGCTTTACTTATATTCTTATATACACTAAACGTATGCGAATGCGAATCCATTGGCATATATACAGAATGCGACTCCAATTGTATACCAAATGGCTTCGAGAGAGTGGAGCAGAGGCTGTAGTTATGGACAGGGATTTGCTAATGCAATACACGACTGACTCGATTGCGAACAGAGATTCGAATCACAATAAAGGATTTGAATTGAGTGAAGAACTCTATTCTCGACTATTCAACACAACTAACCATTTCTCTTCTGGTGCTCAGACCTCTGCACCGCTATTTCGAGACTTCATTTCGAAGCCTTCTTTTGTCATTTGCTTTAGATTCCGATACTGTCGTCCCTTCCCTTCGATCGCTATCCCTTCCCCTCTCCTTTGACTAACAACTAAAACGAAGAATAAAACCAAAAATTCATATAAAAAGAAAAAAAGAGTAAAGGAGTCAAAAGACGGCATTCCCTTCAGTCTTCAAATCGCAGTTTAGTCTAACTACTAATTTACGGCATTTTCCGGAAACACATTCAAATAAAACCGTTTCTCCGCTCAGACAGACTGCGAGAGTCAGACTCAGAGCGAGAGAACGCTCTGATTAATGCAATCTTTCCAATCAATACGTAATACGTTTTTCAGTTTTCATTCCCCTCTCCCACTGCCACTGTCCACTACAGTCCCCTCAAACACCTCCTATCCTCTCCCATCCCCTCTAACTTGCCTTTGTCTGTAGCACCGATTGTATGCAGTGATGAAAACATACGGTATTGAAAGTTAAGTTAAGATCCAATTTCATCAAATGTTGCATTTTTGCCATCTTTGCGGATAACAAATGAATTTTTTTTCTCTTTTTCTATTCTCTCTCCAACTCTCACACACTCTTCGCTTTCAATTGGCGTATATTTTCATATATGGAATGGAATTACAGTATATAATCAAATGCAACAAAAAACCAAAATAATGACCAAAACGTAAGTATTATTGAAATTCGATACAAAAACTCTACTTTTTTTTGGTTAACAATTCGCTCTGAGATAAGAAAAAAAAGAAGAAAAATTCAATTCTATTCACAATTAATGATTATTTCTAACACATCTATAGACACATGAGAGAGAAATTTTGTTAATTTAATTGTTTGCCGCAAATTAATTGTCATTAAATTTTTTCTTCTCCTACTTTCTCACAGTTTTCCGTTTGTGTTTGGCTTTGGTTTAGTTAATTCACAATAAATAGGCATTTATTTAGTTTATTACAAATAAGAGTGCAATAGATGTGGAGAGAAAGAGGAGAAGAAAAACAATATAAAAAAGTAAGAAAAGAGTGAATGAGTGGACCAAATAAAGTAACTTAACGTTAAGTCAAGTTAACGCTTAGACACAAACGCATTGACCAACAGAAACAAAGCCGAATAGACCTGATTGTCCGTAAGGGATCAATTGGCAGATGAAGCCACTAATGAAGTCAACTCTACCGTCAACTCTCATTAATGGCACACATAATGAGACCGAAACTGACATTATATCCAGAGATGAGAATTGAAGCAAAATTAAAAATAGAGATAAACCCTAAACCCAATCGACAGCAAAAATTCAAAATATTTGTTTATTACAGTAGTTATACAATATTTGTGATTATATCGATCGACAAAAACAAAACAAAAATAATAAAAACTAATTTGTGAGGAAATGGTTATTAAGACATATATAAATGGGTTATAATGTGTAACGTTATTTGGAGAGTCTATTAGATCGTAAAGAGTGTAGAACTAATAGAACTAATATTTGTACACAAATACCTCAAATGAGATAAACCTCGAAATATAAAAAATAAGTGTTTCTAATATCTGTGCTTTTGATTGAGAGCACAGACAGACGAGAGGAGAGGAGAGGAGAGAAGACTGAAGAGGAAACGGAGGATAAGTGTGTGGATGTGGAGATGGGAGAGGGAGGCAGACAGGAGAGTAAGAGAGAGAAAGAGATGGAGAGGGAGAGAGAAGACTATCAAGTCAGAAATTAGGAACCGATTAATTTGTCCGAAAGTGACAGCAAAACTATGCAATCCATCACTGATTCTCATTCTCTTCCCTTTTTAGCCTTTTATTCTCTGATTTCGATTTTTATATCCTTCGCATACGTATACCGATTGAACAGTGGCTTTGAAGCACAGGGACTAAACTAGTGCTCACTCTCTGGATGTATATCGTTTAGCTCTTTCCTTATTATGATCCAAAGATAAGTTACACAGTATTTACAAGCAATCAGTTTTTGACTGCTCGGCCACACCAGACCCAGACATTAACAAAGAGTATGTCAGGAGAGAACTGAGAGTGTTTGGAATGACTGGCCTTTACTTATGAGTCCAATTAGTGATCGGTTTCTTCCTTTAGGCCAAAAATATTGGAGAACTAAACGAATAGATTATACGAAAAACTAGAGAAACGATTGACTGCGAGTGGAGAAGGAGTTCTGGAGTACAAAAGTGGGTAATTATAATGAACTGATATATTGGATAAAATTACAAAACACTAAACATTATTACTTTTCTCCCTTTAACTTATCTGACTTATTCTGTCTAATAGTATAATGAATTGTTTTTCTTATGCCACACAAACGGCAATTATTCTTCAAAATTACAGAAGAGTTCGGAACTGTTTTGTATTATTCACTCAATCCATAAGACTTTTACTTCTTTTTTAACTGTTTTTTATTGTATTTTTTTGCCTTTTGTTTAACTTGAAAAATATGTTTTGTCTGTGCTTTGGGTTATGAAAAACTAAATGCAATGTATGTCTGAAAAAAGTGTATATAATATTTCACCAATTTTTCATTTAAAAGACAGATATTTTTAAAGGTATTTATTAAAAATGTTAAAAAATACCTAAAAAATACTTTTTGTGTCTAAAGTTTTATACTTTAAATCAATTTCTTCTTCTCTATTATATTAAATTTTTAATGTTTTTGCAAAAATAATCTCAAATTTTAACGTTTAGTCAAATGCAAAGTTTGGTTTAGTTTTCAATAATTAGCCAAATATTTCAAAATTTAAGTATAAATAAGAGATATAAAGATAAACGAAAAGTGAGTTATAGTGAAACCCATTATAGATATGATTGAAGAAAGAAAGTAAAGTTAACACAAACTCGCATTGAATTAATGAGTAGTCACAGAGAGTTTGAGAAAGAAATCGAGAAAATATGTCAAAATGTCTTTTCCTCGCTATTGAAGCCCAGATTCAAAAGCGAAGAACATTTTTCTATTTTAATGATCGCAAACACAAAATAACTTTAAGCCAAACGAAACGAAAGCGCAAAAACCAATTTAAACATAAAAAATAAAATATTATTTCGAAAATTACTAAATTACTTCTGATTAATCAAATTTCGTATTTAGACTTTCATAAAAAGTAGCAAAAAATCTCAATTTCATAAAAAGCCTAAACTAATAAAAAAAAACGAAAAATTTAAACCGAATACAGCAGTGATTTGAGTGCAAAGTATATCTAAATTTGTTGGCCATTAAACCAGACCTGGAATCGATGGCAAACAACTGATAAGAGACAACACACACACAACACACACAACACTCACAACACATCACTAGCGAAAACTCTACTGTATTTTTGAGTCTATTATAATTGACATTAAAATATATAAATTTTGAGCTCTAGCCGAGAGAATTCGTTTTTAGGTTTATTGCCGGCGCTCTAAACCGAATGCAAACGGCCTTATTATATATGCCTAATATATATAAATAGGAGCAG
>JAQFXP010000498.1:0-29065 GCA_034693685.1 Belba bartosi
GCTAATGTGATTCTGGCCTTCTGGCCCCCACTCAACGACACCCCTCGCTCTCCAACTAATGTTTTTTCTCCGAATGGGAATAATTTTAAGTCTCTATTCATAGCACAAACGCCAATAACTTCTCGAAATTTTCTCGAATCGTAAGGCTTTCCAAACGTTATATTCTGTAAAATACTTGCGTTGAAAGACCAGCTCTCCTGAGAGGCATAGGCTATACTCCCATTCACTCTCACTGTACCAGAAGTTACTTGAATTTCGTTCAAAAGTGACATCAAAAATGAACTCTAAATAGAAATTTTCATATAAACAAAAATAACTTTGAACACTTTATGAGCTACCTTTCCAGAACCAACCGGCCCAATCACAGCCAGCAATTCTCCGGGTTTTATACTCAATGAGATCTGTTTCAAAGTCTCGTTCTCTGCTTCCTGTCATCAATACTCAAAGTTATGAATTAAATGCTTTTAAATGTGTTTAACAGACGACTCACGGCATTCCATTTGGCGGATATCTCGTCGACAACAATACTGCACTCCTTTTCGGCCAATTTATCGTAATTTTCAATTACAATATTTATACCACTCTTTTCATAACTTTCAATCAATTGGCTCTTCTCTGTCTTCTCCTCATTATTATTGTTCTCCAATTCATTTTCCTCCACCTCTTCCAAGAGTAAAAATCTCTGAAATTAATTTAAAATTTTGTCAAAACTATTTGAAACAAAATTCTTAATTTAAAAACCTGAATGCGTCCGCACGAGACATAAATCTCAGCGGCCAAGGCTACTGAGTTTGGAAAGAGCCAGGTCATTGTATGTCGAACAGTGTTGAATATAGACATACAAACAAACACCGGTTCGGCCTTTAAGTGTCCGCCCAATAGCACATATATTACAAACATTGTGAAGAGTATAACTCGAGCGGCGATTAATGAAATCGAAATGTTTAGCGCTCTTAGAAGTGTTGCGTTTCTGATTTTGGCCATCTCTTTTCTGTTCAAAATAATTAAACAAATATTTAAACAATTAATTTGGAAACCACTTATAATTAGTGACCTGCGAGCCTCTGATATAAGCTTGGAGAAATGCTTTTCCCAAGCGTACATCTTGATCACTTGCATGCCTTTGATTATCTCATTCATCAATCGAATTCTAGTGTCGGAAAGTGTCGCCACTTTTGTTCTGTTATATATAAATTAGTTGATTTGAACTCTTATTTAAATTAAATTAATTTTGTTTAATTGTTATTTTTTTTTGTATTAATCAAAGATTATATTTGAACCTAATTTTCAAAAATAGTCGACCAATAAGACTATTAAATGGAATAAATAACAAAAGTATTCCGAGTCCAATGAAACTGACCCATTTGATATATGTGTAACAAATATATAATCCAATTAAGGTCTGAATGGGCGCCACAAACATATACGAAGAGATTATACAAAACTACGAATAATAGTTGAAAGCGTCGATTGTTTTTACGTTTGTATATATGAAGATGTTTTCAAACATAACATTTGGACAATCACTACAAACCTCATCGAGTCGGCTCACGTCGTTCGACATTAGGTTTAGTATTTGGCCGACAGTTGTCTTTCCAAATGCCGACGGTTTTAGTTTTAATGCCTTCAGATATTTACTATTAGTTAACAGTGTTTAGACAAAATATTATCTCAAAGTCCAAACCTTCTTGTACATAAGAGTGCACCAGGTCACTCTGACCTTGGTGGACATCCTATACGCCATCAAACAAGCAGGGTGATGGCATGTTGTGTAGAGAAGTGATGCGCCAACAACTCCTCCCGCGCACAGACATGCGGTTCGATAATCAAGTTGAGTTGGGTCGGCGAAAAAACGAAGCACATACCCGAGCAAAAGTGACTGGGCATTCTTTAAAAAGCATTCCTGAAATTTACATTAATGTTAACCTTAATTGTCATAAACAATAAATTAGTTAATGTAAAGGTTTAAATCTAGTTGTGACCCGAGTTAACACAAAACTATTAAATCGAGCCATTCGTAAATGTAATCTAATCTCATGTCTAATACTGTACTATAAAACTATGTGTAATATAAGAAACAAAAATTTTACGAAATATTTATAGTTTAGAAACAATTTTTATTACAACTTTAGATATATTGATACCTCAAAAAAGATGAGTAGTAGCGTTGGCAGCAAATGAAGTACAAATGTTTTTAATGTCGCTCTCAAAAAACTCGGACTCTTTTTCTTCACTTCTTTGTTCCAATGTCTGCAATAATAAACAAAATTTATTAAAGATTATTAGGAAAAAATTAGAGCAGGCACAAACTTTTCCAATCTAAGAACAAGCTCCTCAGACTCATCATTAGCCGGACACTTATACAAGTCATTTATATCGATGTCATTTTTTAATCCTCGGTAAAATAACGAATAAATCCATCTGCAAAGTTTTAATTACACATTGTTGCTATTAACATTTAAAGTAACTTATAATTAGAAATCATAAGACTTACACGCAATATGCTTTGCTTAAAAAATTAACACGATCATATTTAGACGGTTTCTTAATAAGCTGTTCCACATCCATTGGAAACAATTAATTGAAACAAATGGAAACGCTGTTTGAAACTGAATATACAGACACACACCTACTTAACACCCGTTTAGTCTTTAAATACATGCTTTCGAATAGAAGGGGTAACCAGAATCAGTTAAATCGTTTCGAGTATAGGTATTGGAGAGTTTATGCCAAAGCTTAAAAATAAATTGGGGGTATAAATTTTAAAAACTGTCATTTCAACACAGGTGAGTTATATCACTTTTAACAGGAATCTGGTTTTTATTTCACATTAGACTGCAATTGATCTTAACCGAGAAATGAAAATATTTACATTTAAATTTTGGTGAAGGTTACAATATTTTTTGGCCAAGTATCAAGCTGGTATTTTTATAATAATTGGCACAGTTGCATATATCTTTACTTTGGTCACCCCTTTTAAACGCAATAATTGTTAATTAAGTAATAAATTTAATAATTAATATAATAATAAAAGTGAAGATTTTAATAGATAAACAAGTTCAATAAATTGCATGTGATAGATCTTAAAAACTATTTGCATAGCATTTAAAGTCTCGATTTGAAGCAGAAGTGAATTGAAAGCGAATATCTATTTTTAAATCTCAATGACATGTAAAGTGTTTCGATACAAATCAGTGAATACAGTCATTTCACAGTCATAATCAGTAGTTCAGTCATAATCATTTGATTTGGGTTTTAATTTTTTTATATTAATTTATAAAAATAATAAAAGTTTTTTTTTTCGTTTTCAAATTGTATTTAACTTATTACTAATATTTAATTATTTTTTGCAATAACTCTAATTCTAACTCTAATTGTTGTTTACCAAACGCTTGAATTTTGTTTTAAGTGTAATTTTTTTAACCAGTAAATATTTTTCCACATCTGCTCGACTGGCTATAAATTATTTGTTGTAATCATATTGCGTATAATATTGCATATTAAATTAATAGCAGCAAGTTGGTTTAAATAAATGAGAACTAAATAAAATTAGAAAAAACGCATTACTATTTATGTGTTCTATAAATTTTTATTATTGTTTGTTTCTAACTAAACTGATTACTTAATTAATTGTTTGACAAAAAAAATCAAACTTTTAACTTGTGTTTTAAGCCAACTCTCACTAAAAATTCTTTATTTATTACCAATAAAATATAATTGCTAATTATATTATATTCTATATTCATAAACAAACTTTTAAAAATATTTAAAATGCAAAATTAAATATAAAATTACATATTTGTCAAATTTAGAGTAAATAAACGTTATATTTTAAAATTTTATTTTATTGTTGACATAAATTGATAGTCAAACACAAATTTTGTTAACTATAATAATTTTAGCTAGTTATATTTAAGAGATTTTGAAATTTGTTTAATTTAATTGATTGAGAGATTCGATTGATTCGAGAATTTAATATAAATTGATATTAATTTTAAAGTAAACAACACACTATATATGTGAATATACATAAGCAAGGTGCATTTTGAATACGAAAATTACACTTTACATTTTAACATAAATTTTTTAATTTGGGAATTACTGAACATAGTTATTAATAGTTAAAATATGCAAAACAATTTATCAATATTAGATTTTAGGAATATTTTCTTAAAAATTTTTGTTAGTGAGTCATAAGTGTTTAATGACAAAAATGTATTAAATAAACAAGTGTAATATTTCAATTGTGTGTCTCATCTCAGCAATTGAGCTAGCTATTGCTAACCAAACAACTAAAAATTTCCTTAATAATTAGCTATCCCTTAATAGCGTTAGTACAAATCGAGCCGTAGCCGATGAAGGTTGACCTGTAAATGGCAACCGAAACGTATTGTATTACCGAAACGTATGTTCGACGCACTGCAAAGGCGGTCACTGATAATCTAGCTGAAATAAGCATAAAATATTTTTAAAAAAAATATGCCTAAAATCTAATTATAAATCCAGCTTGCAAAATCTAAATGTTTTTAAAAAATTGACTTTAAACAATTTACAATATTTGAAAACTCATTTAAAGTTAATCAAATTGCATTATCAATACTTCTGTAATTGATTAGGAAACAATTTAAGATTAATTACTTCTGTTGCAAAGTTATATCACATAACAGAAATTGTACATTGTACAAATAAATATTTTAAATTAAATAAACATAAATCAGCTTAACTTTACTAGTTTTAAGTTTAAAAAACAATTAGCTCTCTATCGGTATTGAATTACTCAATCTCTTGTCAACGTCTCTCAAATGCATTGGCACAACAAACCCGATCATTTAGTGATCAGAACGCGTTTGAATAAGGAAACGGTTAGTTTCCAAAACTGTCCAAGATATTACTATATATTAAAAATTTAAGATTAATTTTATTTGTACAAGTCAAGTTTGTCTAATATCTATTGCACAACAATGAAAAATAATACTTGCATTAAATCTAATTAAAATTAAATGAATTTAATTCAGCAATAAAATCAATTAAAACGGTTTATTTGTTTCGATATATTTACACAAATCTATAAAAGCGTTTGAAAGTATTGTTTTTTCATAAAAATAAGATAAATTAATCTAAATCTTAATAAATGTGCTGTTTATGTCGATTATGTTGCTGTTGTTGCTGTAATAAGAGAGAGTCTAATTCAAAGAAAAGCGATAAGTTTATATTGAAATCTTTGGGATCAGAAGTGTCTAAGTCTGCGACACAGGGCGAAAAAAGCATGGCTTTAAGTCGAGATAATACTGTCGATCCTTCGAAAATAACCACAACTGACTTGACTAGAGTTTACGAACTGCCCAACAAAGAGGATACAAATCTGAAGACAGACAATGATGTGATCAAATATAACGGCTTTGAGGTTATGATGGACGATAAGTTAGGAAAGGGAGCATTTTCTTATGTATATATGGCTAAGAGATTGAAAGATCAGATGCCGGTCGCCTGTAAAATAATGGACATTAGCGGCAAATCGGAATATAAACTCAAATTAGATGTAAAAAATGAATTGTTTGTAATGGAAAGGACATGTCATCCGCACATCATTACTCTATTCAATCATTTCATTGTTAAGAATCGATTGGAGAATACGATTAAAGTTTATATGTTTTTAAAATTTGCGGAAAATAACTCTCTTTCGGCGCAATTAAGACGTTCAAAGATTCCTTTCAATGAATCGACGGCTAAGAGAATGTTTGCACAAATAGTTTCGGCCATTCATTATATGCATGGCTTGGGTATAGCGCACAGAGACATGAAATTAGGTAACATTTTATTGGATAAAGACATGAATGTAATGGTTTCGGACTTTGGGTTAAGCCGTATATCAATTAAAAAGAACAAGGACACTATTATGTCGACCCAATTCACTGGAACTCTTCCATATATGGCGCCAGAGATTCTGTTTATTAAAATGAAGATAATAATAGAATACAATCCCTTTCTGACAGACATATGGGCTTTGGGAGTGATTTTGTATACAATGGTCAACAGAAGATATCCTTTCGGTGATAAAGACGAGCCAAAGGTTTTGCTCAAAAAACAGTTAAAATTCCAGACATCTAACGAAAGACTGAATAAATACGCGAAACCATCAAAAGATTACGAAAATATAATCCGAAGATTATTAACATATGATTTCGAGCAAAGAATTC
Organism: Belba bartosi; assembly: GCA_034693685.1. NCBI lineage: Eukaryota > Metazoa > Arthropoda > Arachnida > Sarcoptiformes > Damaeidae > Belba > Belba bartosi. The sequence goes on from JAQFXP010000498.1 coordinate 6,198, forward strand.
GAATCTCAGAACTGATTGAACACAATTGGATTAAATACGAAATACAGAAAATCAATGACAAAATCCAAATATTATATAATATTAATAATCAATAAATCTTATTAATAATTGTTCTTAAATTAAAATAATTTAAATAAACTATAAAATAATCTCAAATTCTTTCAAATCTATAAAAACTTTTAAACAATTCGAAAGCAAAGGAATAGTTGAAGAAATTTAAATATTAAAATCAGTTCATTTAAGGTTAAAGTTTTGTTAATAATTTATTAAATTGCAAATTATTTGTACAATAGAAAATATTTTTCATATACTTAGTGTTGTAAAAATCTGGCAATTTTAAAGATTATTGCCAGAAATTACCAGATATTGCCAGAAATTGCCAAATATTAAGCAAAAACAGATCAAATTTGTTTTAAAGTAAAATAATGATATTTTAATTAATAAATACATAAATAATAGAATAGTTAGTAATGATAGAATAATATGGCTTCTTTCGACAATAATAAATTACAAAATAAATTTAAAAATGAAACTAATCGATATAAACAGTAAAATGCAAATGTATTGTTAGTGTGCAAACCCTGAAAAGTTAATTTTGCTTGGATATTGCATAGACCAATTGCCAGAAATTGCCAGATTTTCAACACTATTTATACTGTAATTTCAATATAAAGCGCGCAATTTGTATATACAATAAATATTTAAAATTAGGTTTAGTTTAAAATTTTGTTTTTAAACTTAACGAATAAATAATGATTTATTTAATTTATATTTATTTTGAAACTTGTTTTTCTATAACTCGATGTTTGGTCTCAAACATCGAAATCAAAGATTTACACAAAAATATGACAAAAATGCCAACAGTTTATGAATTAGAAGATTGGGTTCAATGGAAAAAAGATATTGATTTGTATAATAAGAATGTCTGGAAATTAATGACAGATTTGGAGAAAAACTTTGAAAACATAAGTGAAACTAAAAACGAATTAAACGAAAATAGCAATCAAATAGCAAAACATCTTTTGAATAAAAATTTGTTTTCAATCAAAAAAAATCGAAACGAATTTCGAGATTTAGTCATAAATTACTATTACTGTAGTCTTAGAATAGTGTCGACGTATCAGACATTGGAATTGGATTCTATGACACAAATCAATAAACTTAAGGACTTTAGCGCCGATTCTATTAAGAATTTCTTCGATGAGGTTTACCCCAAATTAAAACAAATTCGAACCGATATTAACGATTTGAGAAAAAGTCGACAGAATTGGAGAATCTGGTCGTATGAGCAGTTGAATAGAGCGGTAGAAGAGATGGGAGCGGGTGTTGAACTTCCCGGTTGGCTAATCAAAGCGGGAATGTCGTACGAACAGGAGTTACAGTTTATTCACTTCGGACAGTGGGCGCCCACTCTTTACACGAGTTGTCTAATTGTGAAGAGGTATCTAAGAGATAGCGATTCAATTGAATTGTATTTCGACGGAAGAGATGTTCAAATACAGAAACCAAGACTTGAATGGATTTATAAAAATATCAACGAAAGCAATGATTTATTTCACTTTTTGCTCTTAATTTCGACTTTATTTTACTTAATTAATATACTTTACTATTCATTACAATTATTTCTTTAACTATATATTCAATTGCATTAAATTAACATTTCTTTAAATAAAAAAAGTTAGATTTAATTCTGATTTAAATTATTCTAACATAAAACAAAATCACCAAGTTATTTTATTAAATTATAAATATAAGTTTGATTTATTAAAGGCTTTTCTTAAATACTTTAATTAATAATATTAATAATTTATATAAAAAGTTAAATACAGAACAATTGGAAACAATTTTAGATAAAACTAAAAATCAGATTAAACACGAACTACGAAATGATTGTCAAACGAGTAAAAATATATATAGCGGCGAAACTATTTTTAAAATCGTTTGGACGAACACAAAAGTTAACAAATGTACTTTACCGGGCACATTAGATAGTTTGAGAAAATTTTGATCACCAATGTAGTTTTTGAAACTGATTCAGAATATGCAAGAATTTTTTGTCGGTCGGAACTGGTTCGGGAGTTATGGCCAAACAAAAATGTCTTACTTTATATATAATTTTATTATCAAAATAATCTTAATCTGATTAATACCCACAATAGATATATAAAGAAACAAATTTTTCGGTTGCAAAGCACTGACATAAAGAGAATAATTTAAATTGGAATCACTTAATGATTATTAAAAGTATCGACAATTGGTTCAATCGGAAAGTTTACAAATCGTTTATAATTAGAGGATCTGACGAAAAGTTAACTCTTAATAGAGATTAAGGAATGCAATTGAAATCTGTTTTTAATCACATAATAACAAAACACACATGAATTCAATAATTGTTTTGAAATTAAAATTTTATTTAATATCTCAAAACTGCTTCAATAGATTTTGAAAGAACCGAAAGCGCGAGAGTTTTAAATACAATAAACTAATTAATTAATTTCCACTAAGTCTAAAAAGTTATTTAACTATTAATAAATTTTAAAATTTGCAAACTGTTTATCGCGCAAACATTTGCTTCGATCTAAGTTTAATATAGAAACTAATAATTGAATTTAAATTATTGTCAATTAGGAAAAAATCGTTAACCGAATTGAAAAATTGTAAACCATTTGACAAATTGTTTGATAATATCAGAAACCAATCGGCGATCAAACAGTGCAACCAAGCAATGGCTACGAGTAACCAGAAGAAGGCAATGGTGGCCCTTGGCAGTCTTGCGTTGATTGGCGTTACGGTTGTGGTCGGGATTGCGGTCTACAAATACGTGAAGACAGGACAGCTTAGTCTCAGTTCACCATTGCCTCAATTAACGGGTCGATCGAAATAAAGACAATTATTTCGAAATTAGATTTGAATTTATTTTTTATCAAAATTTTTCACTTTTGCCGTCAAATGAATAAATGAAATAAAATTCAAAAATTTAATTCTCAAACCAATTATTTAAGAGGTTTTGTGACAAGAATTTTAATTTCAATTAAAAATAGTTTTCTATAATTAAAATACATAATAAGATAAATAAATTAAAAATTAAATAAAAATTACTAATTAAGCAATCGGTCACTAATGTGAAGCACTGTCTTTAGCCATGGAATAGAAATTGGATTTTTTGTCATTAAGTAAATTGATGGGCGAGTCATACTCGACGACCTCTCCTTTATCCATAACCACGACTCTGTCGTAATCCATAATTGTGTTCAATCGGTGAGCGATTGTAACTATAGTACAGTCGAAGAACTCGTTTCGGATTGTCTTCTGAATGAGTTCATCGGTTTGCAGATCGACAGCAGCGGTCGCCTCGTCTAACACTAATATCTTTGACTTCTTGAGCAAAGCCCGCGCCAGACATACCAACTGTTTCTGACCGACACTCAGGTTATCGCCGCCTTCTGTCAACTGGTGGTCGAGACCGGCCTCTAAAGAGTTGGCGAACTTCTTCAGGTGAGCCAACTCGAGAGCAGTCCATAACTGACTGTCAGAGTATTTGTTGAACGGATCCAAATTCATTCGGAGGGAACCGGTGAAGAGCACCGGCTCCTGAGGAATGATTGTCAGTTGAGATCTCAAGTCTTGTAAACCCAGATTCGCAATACAGACGCCGTCTATACATATGGAACCGGAAGTTGATTCGATGAGTCTGAATAGGGCCAGAGTTAGAGATGACTTTCCGGCACCGGTTCGACCGACAATTCCCACTCGAGTTCCGGGTTTTATCTCCAAATTTATTTGTTTGAGAATTAATTCGAGTCCATCCCTATAACGGGTGCTGTAATTCCTAAACTCTATTGCACCCATTGAGGGCCAGAAAGTACCCAATTTGGAAGTGTCACCAAACCAATTGGCCTCCCTGGCCACTCGTGTGTACTCTATTATTCTTTCAACTGATACAATATTCGACTCCAAATCAGTACTTCCTCTGACCAGAAGATTAAGGGTTGCTGTGATCTGTAGCGCACAAGTGATCGACAGACCGGCATTGCCCGGAGATAATGAACTTCTGTAGAGCACAGCAAACAGGGCTGTGAAGAATACGACACAATTGCCTACAAATTGAATTAAAACTCATTTAGTATTTAAGGTTTAATAATTGTAATCCATTTCTTACCCAAAAGTTCGAGTCTGACAGTCAGCCAACGACTAGAGACAAGACTTGCGTAATAACAGGAGTGGTTGGTATCGACCTTTTGATTGGACTCTTCAATAAACCGATTGATGGCATTGTATGCCCTTATAGACGAAGCACCGGTCACTGTCTCTGAGAAATGTGAGTAAATGGGCGATCGGGACACCGACTCCAAGCGTTTCAATTGACGCGATGTCGAGATATAGTACTTTTGAATCGCGTAATACAGGATTCCTAATGGAATGAATGAAACCAATACTATAGGCGTTCCCAATGCTATCGTCACTATTGAAGACAGAGCTCTGAAGAACTCTATTATCAGAAGTCTTAATGATGTTAAAAGTATGATATCCGTGACGTCAATGTCTTTTGAAAATCGGTTTAGTATTCGACCTAAAGATAAATATAAGTTTAGATTAAATAAAAAACTCAACCAGACTTTGCACTTCTTACTTAACTATGCTTGTTACTTAAAGTATATACAGTATATATATTTTTATCTATTTAATAAATACAAGTATAACCTGAAACAATTTAGCATAAAATAGGAATGTATTTGGAGTTTAACCCCTTTTTGTTTGTTATCATCGTTTGTTTTATTAAAAAACAATAGATTTTTTAAATTATAAATTATTAGTTAAAACAAAGATTCTTGTTTCAACAAACAAACAAATTCTAATGTAATGTTCTAATATTCTAATTCTAACTTAACCTAGACTAGGTTAACTAGGTTAGACTAGAGTACATTACTAGAGTCAACCAAAAGTAGAAAAAATCAATGTACGAAAAAGTCGACACTATATAACCTATAAAATAAGAAATTAGTCTAACTTTTCTTAAGCGTTATCATCAACTTTAAATGCTGATACACCAAGTACTATTTTTAATAATTAAAAAATTAAATGTCAATATATATTTTAAGTTCTTGTAGATAAATCCCTGCTTATCCAAAAAAAAAGTTAAAATAAAAATAATCTGTTTGGCTTAACATAAAAATTTTAATGGAATTTTACAATTTTATAAATAAAAATAATTATTAAGCTTGTAAAAAATTATTCAATTTTTACTTAATATTAAAGTTCTGATATAATAATTTGATATTAATATATTTGAGTATTAATTTTAAATTAATTTTGTTTTAGATTTGCTTTTCTAGTATTTGTATTCTATTAAATTTTTTGGATTTTTTTATAATTATATTTTGGGATTTTGTAACTTTTATTTATATAATTTACATAAATGTAAAAATATAATTATAAAAATTAAGTAAATTTTACGGGGTAAAATTTACATTTTATGTGTATTGAGATTAATTATTAAAATTTCAAAATATGTACCAACTAAGTATACCATAAATACTACCAAGTATAAAACAACTACTGCACACTAGATTCAAAAACTGTATTTAAGTATTTGAGAAAATATTTGTGACTTTGAGTGTTAAGCGATAAATGTTTAATTAAACTTAAACTCAACTACATTTAGATATTTATTAAATTATGTTTTTAACTAATTATTGGTTAAAATTCAATTCGAGTTCAATTAGAGAATTAAAGCAAAATTCAAAATAATTTCGGATAAAGTATTTTAAATGATTTAAATTATAATTATCGACAAACCTATTGGCGTAGTGTCGAAGAATGACATCGGGAGTCGAATGACATTGTCTAGCATTAGGCTATGAAGTATGTTAGAGCCCCGAAGACAGGCCAAGTTGAGGGTTATGGTCGCTATCAATATGAAAACAGTCTGACCGGAGCCGAGCGCCGCATAGACGCCGAGCCTCTCGTGCGAAGACACGGAAGATGAGGCATTGCCATTGGCGTCATTACTCCAGGCGCTCAACCAGACATTGCTCACTACTGTGAATGTATTGGCCATTATGTATGACACGACTGTCACTAATGTCCCAATTATTCCAATGGCTTTCATATAATTGAAGTACACATTCACTCCGACTGAACCCGTTTTCAGTTCTTCAGTCGATATCAGTTTCGAATTCAAAGCCTTTTTCTCGTCCTCTGACTTCTGGCGCAAAATGCCTTCCGATTCGAGTTCTGCCGCTTCGACTGCACTGATCGCCGAATTACTTCTGAGTGAAAACTTTCGTCGAATACTTCCAGTGTTTGAATATCTGGACAATTGTCTCTCAATATGAACCGCCATTTCCTCAATAATCTCCAGGTCTTCGGGCTCAACGATCTCTTCGGGCCCTTCGGCCATAAACTCTGCGAGAAATTCGGCAAAACTGCCGCCATTTCGGATCAGCTGTGAGTAAGAGCCACATTCAGAAATGCGTCCGTCTTTGAGGACTACAATCTCGTCGACGTGCGGCAGAACTGCTATCTTATGCGTCACTAATATTCGGGTTTTGTTTTTCAACAGTCCTTTCGGTCCAATTGCTTTGTCGAAGATGTGTTTCCCCACATGTGAGTCGACTGCAGACAACGGGTCGTCCAATAGATAGATATCGGTATCACAGTAGACAGCCCGGGCCAGACTGATGCGCTGTTTTTGGCCACCGCTCAGGTTTATGCCCTTCTCTCCTATTTCGGTCAGATCTCCGCCTGAGTTCACCAAATAATTTAATTATTTATTAAATTTAAAAAATATAATAATTTGAAAATTGATCGAAACACCAAACCTGATAGCAAAGCAAAGTCAGGTTCGAGAGCACAGCTCCGAATCACTTGATTGTATTTATCGGCTTTGAAGTCTCGGCCGAACAGTATATTGCATCTGACGCTTGCGTTTTGAATCCATGCCTGTTGTGGCACATATGCTACTGACCCCCGAAGGTGTGTCCGACCACTGATTAACTGCATTTCTCCCAACAGTGCCGACAGAAAAGATGATTTCCCGGAACCAACTCTTCCGACAACAGCTATTAATTTGTTTGGTTTGACGTCAAGTCTAATGTCTGATAGTATAGGAGTTATGTCTTCTTTATCCCATTTAAACGATGCGTTTGCGAACTGTATTTGTGAATCGATTTTAGGTTTTTCGGGTTTTTCGTCCAAATCGTTATCATTACTAATCGATTCGTTTTCCAATTCATCGCAATTTATAAATTTGTTTATTCGACGAATTGATACAAAAAACTATAAATTCGTAAAATTATTAAATATTAAAATCAAATTATAATCAAATCTAAACCAATTCATACCATCATTGTTGAAGTGATGAGTTGGGGAAAGAAAGCCAGAGGTCGTCGAAGAATATTGAATATAGCCTGAGATACGAATACTTTTTGTGCGTCCAATACATTGTTGGAATCGATGAGTATATAAGTGGCAAAACTGGCGATTGCGACCTATTATTGCAAACAGTGGTTAATACGGTTACTGTTATTACGGTTTGCAAGTCTCGGCAATTTATTTAAATATTTACTATTCTTTACTTTAAAATCTATATATTTTATTAATTGTAAATTTTCTAATTTCTATTTAAGTATAAATACATACGAAAAAAGGAGCCGAATTGAAGGCGAATGTAATTCCAGCACCCAGGTAAGCTTGCTTCTTTAAATTAGTCATCTCCTTCTCCCTATACTTCTTGATTTGTTCGACAAACGACGTCTCCCAGGCATACATTTTTAGTACTTTAATCCCATTCAGTATTTCACTCATTAGTTTAGTTCTGAGATCTCTCTGTTTTAATAACTAATTGAAAAATATTGAATATTATTATTATTGCAATCATTATAATAATATAAGATTTAGATAACATTTGGAATATTGATATAAATTAATAAAAATCATTTACTTGAATCTGTTGTCGTCTCATTCGGGCGCCGATAAAGCCATTGATTGGTAATAACAACATCATAACAAGGAGTCCGGCCAAAGATCCGTACTGGAGATGACCCCAAAGCAGATAAATACTGACCCCAATCTGAAGCGGACATATCCATAACAAATTGGCGATTTGCACGTATTCCATCACCCGCTGGGTGTCCACCGATAATATGTTTACTATTTCTCCGGTTGTGAACTGTTTCCTTCCGTTTGGCGATAATCTCAAAACTTTTCGGTAAATAATCGCAATTAGCGCTGATCTGAATCTCATGGCTAACGTAAAAACGTGATAATCGTATTGAGAGTTCAATAGAGACTCTATTGTCGACGATATGAAGATTAGTATTGCGTAAAGAAATCCATGCCATAGCGGTTGCGGACAATCGCCAAATTGACCTAATTTCGTGGATTAGCAAGTTGAAAATAAAGTTAAGTGCACAATTTATATATTAATATAAATATTTTTAATTTATTTCGAAATGCAAAATGTTTTCAATTAATTTTTGAACAAAACCGACTTAATTATATATAATTTATTGAACAATGTATTCAATGTATTCTTATTAGAGTCCTTCAAACATTGCAAAAAATAAGTTGGGAGGATCAAAATATAAAAAATGTATAATTTTTTATATTTTATAAATAGATTAAGTATTTTATAAAATATTATTCTATAGAAGAAATCAAACGAATCCAAATAAAAATTTTGTTATTTGACAGAATTATAATTAAATTAGCTTGTACATTTTATACTGGACTTTTAATTTTTTTAAATTCAAGATTATTATAATGCTTAAATTAATTATTAAAAACATACAAGCTATCTTATCTTATCTAAAAAATCAACATATTTGTATTGAATGCAAAATTTTTGTTTGGGTTTGTTTGACTTCTTTGGAATGTACAAATAAATATTTTTAAAGTTTATTTGTTTAAAATTCTTTTTTTTATTAGATAAAATGTCATGCTTAAATGTTGCAAAAGTAAAGTATTTATTTATACTTTATATTTATAAAAATGCTTGCTTTTTAAAAATTTATTTTTATCTAATTGTATCTAATATATATTCATGATACTCCCGACTTTTGCCGCGCATATTATTTTTTGCAACATTTGAAGACAACTTATGCGAGAGTATCGAGAAATTAAAAATAACTAAAGCCAAAGTCGGCTTATTCAGTGGATATAATAAAGGGTAAAAACGTTCCTTCAAAACTTAAAGGGGTAAAAGTGTGGGTAAAAATTGGATATTTTGGCCATATCTCTGACCAACCCTGAACTTATTATATTAGTGTAATGCTTACCATATTTCATAAAACCAATCAATTCATTGAGTAGTATAGGACTGACAAATGTCAAACAACTCGGAATAAACTTGATTAAAGCAATAAATAGCAGCTTGGACCAATACATTCGGAAAATGGGCCAAATAATGTTGGTTTTGGTTGGTTTGGCTTTAGTTTGTCTATTTAATAACTGGGCGTTTAGTTTATTCGAGATGTATTCGGTTTGGTTTTGTTGACTCAATTTCCACATATCTTCCTGTATTAACGAATTTTTAAAGCCCTTAAAAATCATTTTACTGAACCAATCAAACCATAATATTGAAATGAACGAGGCCACTTCTTTCGGGTTTTGGCTCTATCAGGTGCATAAGATTAGCAAGTTAGTTTGAGTAAATAATTTTTTTAAATAGCTTATTACTTTTTGTTGAGATGCATCGGAAAAACAACTTAAAATGAGTTGTATTAGCACTAAAGGTAAATAAGTAAAAGTTGTGGCGATTTTGAACTCTTCAATTCTATAGCTATCATTGACGTGGATTTGTATTTCTAATGTTTCGCTTAATAATGAATAAATATTTATTGCACTACATATTGAAAGCTGAATCCAAAAGATAAATAGTGATCCAGAACTGTGAATACCTTTTTTTCGATTCAGTGTCTGCACCAGCAGTAGTACAATCTGTGAATACACATAAAATGTTGTTTTAATTAATTGTATATTTTTTTTCGTATTAAACGCATAGAAATTTCATTGAGTTTTCAAAGTATTTGATTTGAGTTCTTACAAATGTTATTGATTTGATGAATGATGAGTACAATTGATATGTATGTATGGAATCATTTTTGACATATTTTACAATCGATTGTATTGTCTCGCAGAGACTCAGACCCAACAAAAATGCTGATAAAATCTATGAGATATATAATTTAGATTAATCAAGGCTATTCTAACTTGTAAGTTAATTTGTTGATAGTGATGAACAATACGTACAAACTTATATTTACTAATTTGATTGAATAGCAGAACTTTTTGGTTTTTGCACTTATTATAGCAAATATAGCTAATAATAGCCAAAATGCATATATAGACGCAGGGAATCCATATGAGAATTGTATCTCTGAAACAGACCGTAAAATAAGGTGTACTCGAGCTCCACAACGAGGAATCCTTCAACGAATCAATCATGTTATACATTATTATTGTGGAATAAAAACAAAAATACTTTTCATGTAAAAACTTTATCGAATGAGCACGAAATTGTATGTTTGGATAATTTTATTATTATTATTACTACTCTTATTATGATTGTTATTATTTAAAATCAAGTTATCATTTCGACAATCATTTATTCAAATAAAAGATTTAAACTTTTTATTTGTGTAAATATTTTTCCTCTCGTTTCTGATCTAATAAATAAAGTGACAATCGGTCTGACTATGAATTTTTAACAAAAAAAATTATTCGCTATAGAAAATGCTGTTTTTTATTGCTTTCAGATTCAATGAAGTATTTAATTCATTTGATATTGAGTTAACACACAAACAGTAAATGAGCCTCAAATGGGTTACAAATATCGTTAAAACAATTTTCAATCAAACCGTTAATGAAAAGTGATTTTAATGTTAAGGAATTCTTAGAAAAAATTATTCAATGTTTGCTCACAAAGAAATGAATCGAAAAATAAAATTAAAAGTATTTTATTTATCATCTGATTTCGATTCAATTGATCATTCGATTCAAATTTTAGACGCAATTAAATCGCATGTTATGTCAGTTTATAATTTAATTAATTGCGGGTTAATATCCAAAATCATGTTAGTTTTAGCATGAGGCAGCGCATATGTAAAGCTACACTTACCCAGAATACTGAATCACAAAACTTATCCATCACTTTCTAGTTAGGCAGTCGTAAAAATGTGTGAATCACTTCTCAAGTAATTAATTCGCTTGGATTAATAATATGTGTTAGAAACAATTGCAGCTTGATTTATAGATGCTACAATTTGTTCGGATATTAATATAAACTTGAAAATTCGATTAAAGGTGTGATTGTATGAAAATGTTCTGATAAATAGATAAGAGTAGCAAAATAAGCAAGTTGATCGCAATGTAACTCTTTTATTCTTTTAAAATGCCAAATCTTAGCAAAAGTTCAATTGTACTAGTTGCTTGCCAATATTTTGCAATGTTTTTGAGTGCACTTCACACTTACACAACATTAATCTCTTTATTATATAAATGATATAATTGTTAATTAAGCGACAGATGAGTAATGTTTGAGTTAACTGCAGGCGATCTTCTTGAAGTTCAATAATTAATTTAGATTAAGTTGCATACGTACGTGGGCACATTTGCACTATGGGCACTTCATAAGTGCATTTTTCGTGCTCAAAGATATTTTCACACTTAGTTGAGATTGTCTCTTATCGTAATGTGGGAGACATAGGCAAAAAACATATTTGAACATGAGAATATTTTGCTGTTAATAGAAATTATTTCAAATAAATTAAACTTTTATATTGTTTATTAATTTTATTTAAAAATAGATATATTATTAAATAGAAATAGATTAATTTAGGAATTAAATCATTAAAGAACATATTAATTAAACTTAATCTAGTTATCTCAATTAGTAATTGTATTGTTTTCAATATTAATATTCAAAATTTATATTATGTTTAGAATATTTAAAAAATTAATTAGACCGTATTAATTTATGTTTGCATATAAATATAGTATATCTAATTAATAATTAAGTATAAACACCATTTTTAAAAACTTCTCAATTTTAAAAATAAACACTTTAAAAATAAATACAAATTAAATCAAAAAATTAATTCACAGCACAATTCGTGCCATTGTATGACTTGACTTAAACGCTTTTTATCATTTGTTAGACAGAGTGACTGGGAATCAGTGCAATAGTTCTAAACAAAAAGATATTTTTCAAAAATATTTATTTTTAGTATACAATTGACAAGAGAAAAGACTTGTCAATATTTACCGGCAATAAAATTTTAAAAACAATCTAATACAAGCTTATTACATTAAAGCTGCGTGAAACAATTTTAGTTCTTTGTTTGATAGACGTCTGAGAGTCCTTCAAAATCTCATTTTCACGGATAAGAAAAGATTTATTCAAAAACTCCATAAAATTGATTACACTATTAGAGAAAACAATTATTTCTTTCAAAACATTAATCACTTGAAATAATTGGGGGAAAAGAGATTTAAAAAAGAAATAAATAATTTATTCATTGATTGCGTGAACTTGACTTCGGATTAAGTTATTGAGAGAACGAAACAGAAATACCATTAAAAACAGCATTTCTTAGTATAGCATGCTAAATTTTTAAAAAATGTTTCCGATTCAGCTTACTGAGAAACTATTTCTGGAACATGTAATTTGTTTTTTTATTGCTAAAATACACACGAATATTTGAAATCTAAAAAAAGTAACAAGATAATATAAAAAATATTAATTAAAAATAATTATTTAAACAAACAATTAAATAATTTTACTTAAATTTTTGTCTTCGGTAATATAAAGAGTTAATTAAAAAATAATTAAAAATTAATAAAGTTTAAAAAAATACATTATTAAATTTACTTTGTTCCTTGAAGGAACTTGCTTTGAAAGTTATTATTTTAAAGTTATAAAATATTAGTTAAATTACTTAAATGAATATTATTCAACCAAGATGTAGTATTAGTAAACAGTTTTTATTGACTATTCAAATTTAAGATTTAAATAATTAAATTTTAAAAATCAATAATACATTACTTTATCTCTGGAGTAATCAAAGTTAATAACAGCAAAACTCTTGCAGTAATTATCTTCAAAGCTATTAATATTGAGATTATCTGTAAAAGTATTAAAAACAAAAAATTATTTATTGATTTTCATTATTTTAATTATAATGTTATTTAACTTTTTGGAAAACTTGAACAGTTTAAATTTTACACAACAATGTTAAAAGCGTCTGATATGATATAACACAGAATACAATAACGAAAAAATGATTTCAACATTGAAATACAATTGAATCATAAATAGTTCAGTAGATCATAAAACTTATTATTCGAGCCAAAGCACCAGAAAAATATGTTACAAAACAGAGACAAAAACTTTTTTTGTGTTTATATAGTTTTGTACAATCACTTTGAGTATTCAAATCAATTATGGAATCTTTTTTACAATTTAGAATTAATCTTCTAGACAACATAAAAATTTGAGACATGTTAAATTATTTGCACATTTATTAAGCATTACGAAATTTTAAAAAAATTTTAAATTATCGTCATTAAAAACAATAAATCATTAAATAAATTAAGTATTTGTTTCAAAAACATTTGTCGTCTGTTTACGTCTACATTAGTTTAATACAAAATTGAAGCAAAACTTTATTAAATCAATAATTTATTTTTACGATCTTTTGCTTAATACCGGTTTTTGGAAAAAACACATTTAAAAAGTTTTTTAAAACAAATTTCAAGTTTTATTCTTATCAATATCAATGTCAAACTCTTTTCCATAAGAAACAGCATTTTTCACTCCTTTTTCACATATTTTAAACATGTATTCATTTTTCGAATTATCTTTATTTTTGTTTCTAATTATAGTCGAAAATTATTTGTTTTTTTAAATTATAATTAAAAATAAATTTTAGCTAAGAATCATATTTCTAATTATAAATACTATTCGAAGCCCAGAGACAATTGGCTGATCTATTGAGTGGATCATCAGTTGTGTTATTGCTTTCATATACAAAGTTATCGGCCATTGGTTGCAAACATCGATCCACGTCTTCGTAGACGTGTTCGTAATTTAAATCATTGCTTAAATTACTCATTCGTATGGATTCATAATTATTGGAATTGTTCCAAATTTCTTGTTCACCAATTGGTGTTCTACTGATGTTTAGTTGAATTTTTTTAAGTTTTCGTTTCGTTTGATTCTTAAACCAAAAGATCAGAATTGCTAAAAAAATAATAATTGAAGTTAACACAATTATACAAGCAACAAATAGTAATGTCTTTTGACTGAGCATTTGTTGCATAAAACTTTTATTAGTCGAAACACATGTAAACTCTTGAGGCGGTGACCAATTTCCGCTAATACACTCCTTATATGAAGGAGTCATTGGACTTAGAATTGTCGGAATGCCGTCAATAGTGATGTTTTCACACGAATAGCTCGCAATTGCGTTACTGATTGCTCTTTCTTTGCCGTTAATTACTTTTAATTGTTTTTTGTAAGTTATTTTTGGCGATATTTTAGTGAAATTATCAAATAAATCACAATATGTTTTGGCGATACAAATAGGGAATTCTCGACTCCACTCGCTATTCAAATCACACATAATGTGATAACCACTAGATTCGAAGGGATGAATGTCATACCTGTCCTGACACGTGAATTGTGTGTAATTTATATCCGATGTGACAATTGAATTGACCGGTTTGTCCGGTTGACCGCAATCGTGAAGCTTGTATTTGTATAACTCGATTTCACAAATTGATATTGTTAGTTTCTCTTTCAAATTGTTCTCGTTTGTAAAATTGAGTTTAATTTCTTTAGTCATTGCGTTCTTTTCGACCAAATTATAGTCAATCAGTGGCTTATTATTTAAAAATTTATTTGAAAATTTGCATTTAATCGAGATCGTTTCGTGTATTCGATTTTCTGATACATAAATAGTTTTATTAATACGAGCAAGTTTACAAACTTTATCCGAATGAATAAATGCTTGAACTGTGATATTTGTTTTATTGATTTGACTTGGATTAATTTCCGGATAAATAATCGATAGTTTGAAATAATTAAAATATAAATAATTATTTAACTGAATTGTAAACGATTGCTTTAATGGTTGATCAATTGTAAAACTAATACATGCATTTGGCCAAGGTTGGGCATAATATGCTTTTTTACTAGATGACAGATGACCATTCAATTTTATTGCTTTTGAAATATTTTTGTATTCATCGTAAATTTTAATTTCTTTAGCCAGAGCACTGTTATTTAAAGATTGAGCTAAAATTTTAACAATAAATTTAAAATCAGATTAAAATTGATTAACATACTCACCACAATTAGGCATTGACCCAGACCATTTTCCGTTTACACAAATTCGATTTTTTAATTGATCATCAATTATATCATCATTTGTATTTATGCAATTATACTCAATTATAGTGCCATTTATATACTTATTGTTTGAAATTTTGTATTTATTAAAAGACGTGTTAGAAATTTTAAATTCTGTCCGACTATAAAAACCTGGTTCTCCGCAAACGTCAGAAATGCAAACAATTTCCAAATAAAACATTAATGAAATGATGAAACAAAATAGTAATATATTTGATGTATTAAACATGATTCTAAATGAGTGTTAACTGAATATTAATGTGAAGTTTAGCAGAATTTCTATGATTAACACTTTAATTTGAACGCATTTAGGAAATGTGCATTTCCATTTCCAGGATTTTGATTATTTTTGTTGTTAGTTTTAAAATACGAAATAAATAATTTATTTACTTACATTACATTATACACTTGATTTCCAATTTTTTTGCGCTTATTTTTGCCAATATTTTGATTTTATCTTTTATTTAAAAACCAATAACTACTCTCTATTGTACTAATGTTAAACTAAGTTTATTTCTATCAAGTCTAATTTTATCAAATTTTCGTTTTTATCCTCTAATTATATCCATCTATGGAATAACTCAATACTATTTTTAATCCAATTTTGTTAATTTTTTAAAACTAAAAATTTAACAAATTTTATACCAAAATTACACGGGGTCTGTTTCATAGACTGTTTTATATTAAATTATCAGAAGTTTAACAATTATCAGTATTTTAAGATGTTTAAACAGCCAAAAATAATAATTATTTTATACATTGCATTAAATTGTTTGTATTACATAATTTGAGTTATTGTAAAATTTAATGCATTTTAAAAATAAAAGTTTATTTTTATTCCAATTTCGTTTTAATCCCAAAAGTTGTCCGATTTAACCCAGGGATGAAAACGGAAATTGAGTGTAGAATATGCAGAGTGATTTTAATTATTTTCATAAATATTTTAATTTTTAATCCAGTATAACTTAATGCAATAAAATTTAAAAACATTTAAAAAATTCTTGAAGTAATAAACATTTACATTGTTTACTCTGTACTCAGAAAATGCCAAACTCATCTATTTGGTAGATTGTATACTTAAATTAATTTGTTGGATTTTTTTAACAATTTTAAACTTATGTCAGTTTGATAAATTTTAGCTTTATTTTAGTTTTTTATTTATTAATACTACTTATAAATATTTTCATATATTTTCAATCATACAATAAATAATATTAATTTTAACATTTAACTTAAATTTACTTTTTTGTGAATAAAAATGCAACTTTGGAGCAAAATTTATAACTTTCAATGTTGTATAGAAATAAAGTCTTCAAAACAATGAGTTTTCAGTTCTATTATTTGAATATTTCAAAATTAATAAAGTCGAGTAAAATTAAAAATATTAAAATTGAAAATATTAAAGTTGAAAAAGTAAAATTAAAGCCCAAAGTTGCATCTTTCTTTATGAGTAACTTAATAAACTAAAAAAATTTATTACAATGTAATTATGTAAATGTGCCTGTGTACGAGTGAATTGATATTCGCATAACTACATCTGTGAGGAGTAATCTTAAAGTAAACTTATATCGATATATCGTTATAATAGCGCTCAAGTTAAATTATACATATTTTTAATTCTGTCTATTAATGATACATAAGTAATGTGTCGCATTGACTGATCAATATATTTATAATTTAACTTGAGCGCTAATAACTTCAAAATTACTCCTCAAAGAGGCAGTTATGCGGACTTCGATTTACTCGTATACAGCTATAAATATAAATTTAAAATTATTCGAATAATTAATAATTTATATGTAAATCATAATTTAACTAAAGAAAAGACTAACTATTAATTAAAGTTTAATAAAATAATATTAGTTTAAGATTATAAAAAATTTAACAAAATTTTCAAGGTATAAAAGTTAACAGTAGAAAATACATTTTTGCAGCAAAATTAAATTAATTGTTTAACCAATTTAATTATAACAGCTAACAGTTAAGAATTATAATATATTGTTAAAATTAAATCAATTTAAATGTTAGTTTGTAAAATGTCCAACAAACTAAATATTTAAATTTAAATTTATGCATAATAGAGTTTTAAATTTTAAGTAATTTTTAAATTGCTCTTGATTTAAAAACAATATAAAAGCATTTTAATAGATATGTTGAATAAATATTAATACTTGTAATGTACAGTATATGTCATTATTTACAGAATAACTTATATTTTATTATATTTTTATTGAAATAACACAAATTAATTACGACTTGAATTCATATCTTCAGATTCCATATTTAGTTTAATGTTCTCACAAAAACAGTAAGTTATTTAATAACAAATTAATTTTTAGACTAACTTGTAAGATAATTAAATATAACATTATTAAGTATATAAAGATTATGTGCAAAATTTAATAAAAGCTTTATGTTTATTATATTCAATATAAAAACAATAAAAGTTTAATTTAACTACTATAACAGTACTGTTAATTTGTTTCAAAATTTTACAGTAACTTTAGTTTAAAAACATACTGGTTAAATTAAATTTGAACATGTAAATTTTATTTACATTAAACAAGTTTTTAGATGCAGCAATGAAAGTTTATTATTTATTTTTCTCAATTAAATATTGTTTTGAAACAAAAATTTTTAAATGCTTTTGGAATCTAATTTCAATGCAACTTTTATTACGTTTGCAAATAATCGAATATTTTATATTTAAAAAACACATTAGTTTACGTATATCAGATAAATATCTGAGCACAAGCACCTACATAGCCAATTAGGAACGGCCAGCTGTGCAACTACATGCTAAAAAATTAAACATTAGAAAGAAGTTAGTTTTAAAAGTCTATTCTAGTTATTGAAATAAATTTGTATGTAACGGGGGTTTGATTCATCTCCCTTCTGTTCAATAATATCTGAAATTATTTGATGTATTGTATAACAAAACACTTGATAAATATTTATGATATTAATCATTAAAACATTTGATGTGCCGAATGTCAAACACAATATAATAAAACAAATGTTCCGATAAAAAACATTATCATAAAAAAACAAAGTGTTACGAATATACAAAATTGTAAATTTTTATAGAAGTTTAGCAAAACAACTAATTAAAATTCATGTGAATTAACGACTTTTGATAAAAAAAATATATTTCGCCTTAATTTAGGAAAATTTTTTTAAAAGATAATTTTGGAAATTTTATATCCTTTTCGACGCATCTTTGTTTTAATTAGTAAAGTTTTGGTCTGTTTTGAGAACGGATTCAAAATGAGAGTTTTGGCAAATATTTTGCTGATCTCTTCTATTCTAATTAGAATTGATGGCAGAATCGAACCAAAAGATGACTCATTAATAACAGATGAAAATGAGGCCGAGAAGTATCTGTCGGGTGTGGATAAAGAGCTCGCAATACGGCTAAATACCCTCTCAGAGGCCCAATGGAGTTATAATACTAACATTACTAACCAAACATCTGAAGCACAGGTTTGGACTAAAGTTTGAAATTTGTTAAATGTTTGTTCATAAATTAATTATTTATTTTTATCATGACATTTTTTAGATTGCTGCTACAGAAGTGTTTAATCAATTGCAAAAAACACAAGCAAATGAAACTAAAAAATATGACTGGAGTAATTTCAAAAAGGAAAATAACAAGAGACAGTTTGAAAAGTTAGCCGTCATTGGAACGGCAGCTCTTGAAGGCACAGATGGAGAAATGGTATTTACAATTAACAATTAACAGATAAGAAATCAAAATGTTTGTTAGCTTTTATACCGTTTGCTAAACATGCAAAAACAATATATCTGCATTGGCCACTGAGGGCCACCGGAAGTCATTGCAGATATATTGTTTTTGTATGTTTAGCAAGCGGTATAATATTAATAGTTAACAAAATTTTGATTTTTTATCTTTTATACAGATCTGACAATTAAGTATTGACTATTTTAAAAATAAAGCAAACAAATTTAAATGGTAAATTTTGGATAACTAAATATAATTTTTTAATTTTATAAAAACAAAATTTATTCTAATTCGTTTCATTTATAATTTTTTAAAGTACAGTAAATTATTAATTAATGAACCAGTTGAATCAACAAATGTAATGTCAACAAATAATCAGTGCACGGAACTAAAGGGGAAAGTGCGATCAGGAGCATGGATAGAGCCATGAACTGATGCCAAAATTCAATGATATTTAACTTAATAAACTTTAAAATTTTTAGCTAAAAAACTAGTATGTTATTAGCCAGTTAACAATTAATTTAATTTAATCACAATTATCAAAATTATAATTAACTAAATTTAAATTATCTTGGTAAATATTGTAATTTATTTAATCAAAATTTATTACGGCTATTATTTTAGCATCATTATTTTTCTTTACATCAAAATTTTCCCTTCAGTTCTGGTAATAATAGTAATTAAAAAAATACAAACAATTTGAAATTTATAGGACTTAATCAGTTTTGTTTGTCTTATAGAATGATTACAATTATTCTGACTCTAAATAAGCAATTGATTAATAAAATTATATTTATATTTAGTTTATTAAAGTTTCGAATCAAATGGAAACCATTTACAGTAGCGCTAAAGTATGCGTCGATGCACAGTGTGATCTTGAATTAGACCCAGGTATGCAATTGGCAATTGTTGTTTTAATAATAAATTAAAATCAAATAAATTTCAAGACTTGGATAAAATAATGTCGAACTCAAAAAATTATACGACACTGACTGAGGCGTGGGTTAACTGGAGGGACGTTTCGGGTAAAAAAATGCGAGCGGACTACATCACTTATTATAAATTAGGCAATAAAGCTGCCAAGCTCAATAAATTACCAAATAAAGGTGGGCATGACTCAATTTTGCTTTAATATTAAAATCAAATACAATGTAATAGCAATAATTGTGTTTAACTGTCAGAGTTTGAAACATTGGACGACCTTTGGTTGTTTTCATGGGAAACGCCGGACATCAAAGAGCAAACGGCGAAACTTTGGGATCAATTAATGCCTTTCTATAAGAAAATTCACGCATACATCAGAATTAAGCTAAAGAAAATGTACCCAGATCAAATGCCCAGTGACAACACGATTCCGGCTCATCTATTGGGCAATATGTGGGCCCAGCAATGGGGGCATGTGATGACCAAAGTAGATGGAGTCGATCCCCATCCCGACGTCGTACCAATTGATGTAACCAACAAATTGGTAGAACTGGTATATGAGAAGTGCTAACAGTTTAATGTATTTGAGTTTAAAGACTAAAAGTTAAACAAATTATTTCAGAAATACAATTCAACAAGGATGTTTGAATTATCGGAACAATTCTTTTTTGATTTAGGCTTTGAGAAAATGACAAAATTATTTTGGGATAAGTCTGTTATAGATAAGCCAATCGATGGCACTGTTATGGTTTGGTAAGTTATGCTTGCTGATGTTAACTATTAATAGAAATATTTGTATCTTTATTTAAAAATTTAATAAACTATTTTATTATAATTTAAATTAAAACTATTTTGCTAAAATTTTACTTGTATCAATTTTGGCAAACTGCTAACGTATTTTTCAACTTGATTGCAGTCATGCGTCAGCTTGGGACTTCTTCGATAAAGATGACTTTCGGTACAATTTTTATTTGAATTTGAATTAAACTTTACTAATAAACCAAACTTTAGAATAAAACAGTGCACTGACATTGATATGGAAGATTTAATTACAATTCACCACGAGATGGGTCACATCCAGTATTACATGCAGTACCAGAACCAACCGGTCGTGTTTAGGGAAGGCGCTAATCCTGGTTAGAATTAGAGTTGTTAAAAAATATTTTTTAATGTTTTATTAATTTTTAGGCTTTCATGAGGCAATCGGTGATTTAATGGCGTTGTCTGTGTCCACACCCGGCCATCTCATCGTTTTAGGACTTTTGGATCCGATACCAGAAGCAGATCTGGAGAAGATTAATTTGAAATTCCAGCTAAAGATGGCTTTAGACAAAGTGGCGTTTTTGCCGTTTGGCTACATTATGGATAAGTGGCGATGGGATGTCTTCTCGGGTGAAGTCTCTGAAAAGGATCTAAATCGCCATTGGTGGAAATTGAGGGGACAATACCAGGGATTATCTCCACCAGTCAAGAGAACTGAAGATGACTTTGATCCTGGTGCTAAATATCACATTCCGGCCAGTGTTGAATATATTAGGTTTTATTTGAAAATAAATTGAAGCAATTTTTTAATTATTAGAAAATAATTTTTAATTTATGAACAGATACTTTGTGTCTCACATTCTCCAGTTCCAGTTCCACAAAGCCCTGTGCAATTTTAGCCAGGCTGGCATAGATCTGCACATGTGCGATATTAACAATGATACAAAAGCTGGCGATTTATTAAAGTAAAGCTGAATTTTGTTTTTAATTTAAATTTTAAAAATTTCTTAAACTTAAAAAAATTAGACAAATGTTAGATTTGGGTTCATCTGAGAAATGGCCGAAACAACTGGAACTACTGACGGGTAGTACAGAAATGGACGTGGGCCCTTTGCTCGAGTATTTTAAACCATTGGTGACATTTTTGGATGAAGAATTAAAAGGCGAAACACTCGGTTGGGACTTTGATGGTATTTAAATTAATTATTTTAATTGAATAAATTCTATAATTGTTTTCAAATTGAAATTATTAAAATTTTATTTCCAAACAGTAAACGATTACTTTATCCCCGATTTGCGATCTTCGTCTTTCAAGACTTTTAATGCAATTAATATTTTATCTCTAATTACGACTCTTTTTATATTGATTTCAATTCTGAATTAAATTTTGATACTTAAATGCAGCATGTTCGAATGCAGATTAATATTTTTTAATAATTTAATTGCAGGGGTATTTTTATGAATGTGTTATTTAAAGTAAATATGTTTTTGTAAAATTAAACACTGTAAAAGAATAGATTAAATTATAAAATAAGATAATGATAAATTAAATTATAAAATATTGATAAAAAATATTTAAATTTTTAAAAAACTATTTTTATATTTATTTTTACATTCTTAAACAGTTTATAGAATATATTAACTCGGATAAATATTTAACCCAATAAATTAATTTGTTTGAATTAAAACATTAACTCTATATTTTTACAAATTTAATTTATAATGCAAAAATTATAGCATTGCAAATTGCAATCAAATAGCAAATATTAATTAAAATCTCGAGACGTTTAGTTTTATTTGAATCATTTTTTTATATATTAAATATTTAAAACAAATTAACTAAAAAATAATTTTTGTTTTTGACTTTTATTAAAATCGTTTAATTAATGGTAAACAGTATTTCAATTATGGGTATAATTAGTTCCATCTGTTCCTGGATTTTCTGCAGTTCGTGTTGTAGATCAGAAGGTGAGGCCAATTGGGAGAACATCCGATCGATAACACCTTCAGAAATACCCGACAAATATC
>JAQFXP010000499.1:0-28967 GCA_034693685.1 Belba bartosi
AGAGAGCGAGAGAGAGGGAGGGGGAGAGAGAGAGAGAAAGAAAGAGAGAGAGAGAGAGAGAGAGAGTCTGGTCTGGTCTAAGTTGGAGCAAATGTATCATTAAAGTGAAACAATGATACAATGATAGCCTAATTCCCTTAAGTCCTTCAGAAAACTGTTTGTACGACACTATCACTCAAAGAAGGAATAGCCGTCAGAACAGAATCTGAAAGTTGAGTTCACATCAAAAAATTAAATACAAAAACAAAACATTAAGAAAAAAATGTAAAAAATAACGAAATAAATGACAACTCATTTGCTATTAAATTAATCGATTCGAAGAAACATTAGTTGAGAAACAAAATTCGAATAAATTGATTAGATTTGTCTGCCGTCTGTACCTCTGAATACCTCTTCCATCTCAATACTCGCCACTCATTTGAAGCCAACTTTTGATTTGCCATTATTTGCGAGCATTTTATTTTCGAACTAAAATATATCGGAATCTCCGGAGACTTTTCGGTCGAATTTTGTTTATTTCACTTTTGCCTCGCATTTCAGTTCTTTGTTTTAGCACTACTTCTATACTCTTCAGTACATCGACTGCGAAGAGCCATCAATTCGAATACAGAAATACCAGTACTTCGAACACTAATAATAATATCGAGAAGAAAATGAGCGCAACATTCGGTTCCCAAAGGAGTTACTGTCAAACGCAGCCAAAAGAACATATTTTCAGAATCGAGATGTGCTTTCGATGTGCTCTTGGATGTGCTCTTGGATGTGCTCACCAACTATCCACTACCACTAGCACCAGCACCAGCACCAGCACAGCCAACACATTGCCATTGCTGGGCAGACATGTGGACACGTACTCACGTACTAATCCAAATTTACACATCCAGTTATGCCGTCTAACCAATTACTATCAGTCATGTCCGCCACCAGAACCACCACAACTCACAGCCAGTCATGTCTACAGACGTTGAGAAGATATTTGGAAAATGAGTTCGAATGTCAGCAATTGAAGACATTCGCCACAAATCAAATTAATTGAGAAATTATTTATTTAATGATTATATGAACGGAAAATATATCAATCGATAGAAACGCCGCAAATCAACGCTTTAATGCACTAATGAAAGGAAAATAATTAATGAAATGATATATGTTTTTGCCTCAAAATAACTTATTTTATTAGTTTTTCTCCATATTCTGGCATTTGATTAAATTTAAGTTTATTTAGTTTTTTATGTCATTAAATCAAATATTTTATTCAGTTTTATGTTCTACTTCTTCTCGAATTGCATTTTTTCAGATCTAATGTAAGATTGAGAGCAATATTTGTGCTGAAGAGGTATAAGAGTTATGTTTGACCTCTACGCGTGACCTCACTTCGAGTCAGCATTTGATGATAGCTTCTGGTTATAGTCGGTTGGAATATAGAAACGTAGAAAAGAATACATTATTTACTCTTCAAATATAGTTAGTGATAGTTATTGTCGGATTTTTTTGCTCATACAGTACTCGACAACCTATTTGTATAATGACAGCCAAATGTGATACTCTTTAAGAGATAGCATAACTTTTTTTGCTTCACAATTGTTATTTGTGTCAACCATTTCTCCTACTCTTATGAAAAAGTATTAGTTATAGCTTTGAGTCATACGAACTAAACTATAGTAAATATATGAGAATAAATTGAGAATTGATTTCTTAAAATATGATAAATGTTTGAGATATTTGTTTTTATTTAAGTTTTTATATTACTGTATATAATTTTAAAATATAAATATCTTAAAATTATGTTTAAAATAAATTTTTAAATTAGTATTTTTATTATCATTAATATTTTAATATTAGAATTATTATTTTTATTATATTTTAACTCATAAAATTGTATTGTAAATAAAATTATTTTTTAAGTTTAAAAGATTTTGTGGCTTATTCTTAATAAATATTAATTAATTGTTAACTATTTATATTCTAAGTTGTATATTTCTTTAAATTTTTATTAAAAAATCAAAACCTTGTTTGTGTCTTGGTCATCTAATAGAGGTAATGTCTATCTACATATTTTGTGTGTTTATTGAAAATTAATTTAATTCCACAAACATTTATAATTTAATTATAAAAAACAAAATATGATTCACATCTTAAACAACTAAATTTAATTTAGTTTTGAGTTTAATGTACAGCCGTTCTCAATATTATGTTTTCAGCTTAAAATCAATTTATTCATAGATGCTTGGCTATATTAAATTTTTAAAATTGTAATTAGTAATTTTGTAATATGATAAAAATTTCCCAAAAAAAATTAGCATGATAATAAAAAATGTAAACAATACAAATTGTTAATATTAAAAAATATTCATATAAGTTACATATATTTTTGTTTTTAAAAGTTTAACTTGAAACAATTTTGACAAGTACTACAAAATTAAAAATGTAATATTTAATACGCATACCATTTATTCATTCTTTACAACAATTTTTTATAATTATTATTTTAATATATCAATGTTAGTTAAATTTTAAAAATATAAAAATTATTTATTTATAAAGAACATTTTAAAAGTATAAACAATTTTTAAACTTATAATGTAAACTTATATGTAACATAAAATCTATCTTTTCTTGCATTTAATTTGCAAAAATGTTGCCAATTCAAAAGCAAACAAAATATTAAAAAAATTTGGCTAAAATTAGGCAATTTTTCCTAAATTAATACTAAATTTAGTAACATATTAATTACTATGTTTTTCTAAATATTTTTTTAAATGTTGAGAAAGAAAAATCAATCAAAAATTCACCTAATTTTAAAGTTTGATATTTATTTATCCCTCCCAGAAAAGGGCACCTTATTGTCAGCAATCAAAGTTTTAAATTGAGTTAAATTAACTAAATCGAATTTAAACTTAATTTAAATTCAGTTAAATTGCCGTATAATTAAATAACTTTTAATATATTTTAAGCGTTTTAAGAAAATAATTCCTATCTGATCTCAATCTCTGCATTAAATAAACAATGCCATTACTTAAACTTAAAAATATATAAACTCAAGTAATTTTAACAAAATTAATTATAAAATTTTTTAAAAATAAACGAAACAAAACCATTTTCTGAAATTATTTTAATTAGAAACATCAATTTTAGTTTTTTTAAACAAACATTCTTAAATGATCACAATTAATTTGCACTAAATTTTTAAACTGAATATAAATATTAATATGTAACTTTAAAATAATTTTAGATATTGCAAATAATATCTAAATTGTTGGAATAATTTTAAAATAAAGCAATTTATGTATTTTGTATTATTCTTTATTGGTTGTGAATGGAATAAATTAAATTTATAATAATATCAATTTATTTGTGACATTCAAAGCGAAAATATGACACAATTGCCGGTTTAGTATAAAAACAATAAAAAATCGGTTGGAGAACAAGCACTTCAAACGAAATTATTTGCAACAAAAGTATTTCTGATGTTATTTCGACATAAGGTCTATCCATTAAAAGGCAGGTTTGGTGCGAGGAATCGGCGGCAAAGGCCCGAAGCTATTGCCCGACAGTAATGACAAACATCTGCTTCTAATGCAGGCATTTGGGAGAAAATAGAAATCTATAAACTTATGTTCCATATGAGACCATATGAGTCCGTATGAGTCCGTATGAGTAGCCGTTCCCTATATTCCAATTGTATTGAATGCCAAAAACACAGATAAAAAGTATTAGAATTGTTGTACTGTTTGTGTGGGATATACTTGAATGACATAATACAGAATAAGAAGATATTGATAATACACTACAATAGGATTGCAATGAAGCCGTCATCTCGAGAGAGAGACTGCTTTTTGATGAGACACTATCGCATTACTGCTCCGATTTTTTCTCTACTCTCCAATTCTCTCCTCTTCCCTCATCTCACTATCTCTTCTCTCCCGGCCTTCACTAGATTTTGCTTTCTTTGCAAAACTTTCTTTTTGTGTTTTAATGCAATAATTGTTTGGCAGTTGAGACTCAAAATAAACCTCTAATTCACTAAATCATTGTTTGAAACTAAGTTAACACAAAATATTGACATTTTATTAGGTTTGCTTTAAATCAAAACTGTCACTATTTTATCATTCGCGTTTTCTTAATTTTTAAAAATTTAAACTAAAGTTATTAATATAATAACCCGATTATCAATTATTTATAATAAATAATTTTTTTGTTTTCTAATATTTGATTAATTTTTACTTAACTTATAAATTATTTTTAATCAAAAACGTCTACATTATATAATTGTAATATTTTTCGAAGTAATTAAAATTGTATAATTTAAATTTATTTTGGCAATATATATATTAGATTATTTTATTGTTATTTGTGCAAAATTTTAACTCTTAGCCATAAATCCTATATTCTATAATCACAAATGTTTATTTTAATAACAAATAAATTCAAATTTTTGTTGTAAATTTATCCTAATGATAAATTGATTTAATATTTTTATTGTCAACTTTTGATGATTTTTCTATGAATTTCTTATTTTAAATAATTTTTTATTTATATTTAAGTTTTGTTTTCTTAATGTGTTAACTTAACAAAAGTCTAAAACTATTTTAATAAGAATTTATTTTATTTAAGTTAACCTTAAATTTTAATTTATTAAAAGTCTTAGTTCTCTGTATTAAGCATTAATAGCATAATTCTAACTTGGTCTAATTGATGAATTTGGATATACTTAAAGACTTGTATGTATCTAAAGCACTGTAACAATAAATTACTATTTCTTAAGCTCTACTAAATACAAAATTTAAAAACAAAATTAAATTAAATTAAAAAAATTCCAATTTCTTTAAATCTAAGAAAATCACAAAAAGTATTTGAAATAAAATGAAAAATTCAATATTGAGTGACGAAAACAAATTAAATTGAATCGATTGAGAGTGAAATTCGAGTAAAACGCGAAAAAAAATCAATTTTGTTGGAAAGAAAAGATCCCAATTATATCACTTTCAGTGCTCTAACATCTGTTGCAATTTTCTTCACCAGAATCTCTATCGCAGACCTCTTTCACTCTTTTTTTTGGAAGCATTCGCTATATTCTTCGATTCCCTGTTCTTCACTGTCAGTGCGCTTCTACTCAATGGTAAGTCTATATGGCATTGGGTTTGAGCAGAATTGCCGTTCCCCTCGAACTCTATTAGAACACATATACAACACACCAAACATGAGGTGAATTCAATTTTGTTGTAAATATGTTTTGTTTGAGTATAAAAATCATTGAAGAAATTCTGTTTTTCTAATAAATCCAAACCATTGAGTGACTGATTCTATACATTTGCTCTAAAATATATATAATATAGACCATAGTATTTGTTTTGCTTTAATATAATGTATTACATATAAGACATATACTGTATATTGAGCTCTTTGTAAAGCTTTTAGATAAAGAAACTGTAACTTAAAGGACGGGATATAATAGGAAAAACGGTTTACTTAAAAAAATTTAGGAAAAGAAGAAATTACTTTACTTTAAGGATATGTATGTGTGGACTGAGTTTCTGAATTTCTCTACTCAAAGGCCAACTCCATTACAAACAAACTACACATTAAAGTACAAAGTTTTTGAGAATTCAATTGTTGTTTTTGAGATAACTTCTCGCTCTCTATACAAACATCAATACATGAGTTGAACAAAAATTGATTCCATTTCTACATTTTTGTTGTGTGTTTTCAAACAACTTATGAAATATTGCGAATGCCATACAAAGCCAACACATCTCCGAATTTTCTATCCTTTTTCTTTCAAATAGATTATCGCGTTTTCACATTCCTTACGCTTTAGACTGTATTTCGATTCTTAGGACTTAAACACCGAATGAATGAATGCCTCTATTCTTACCACTAAATTCTAACCAAAAATAACGAATTACTCATTAGAGACGGCTTTAAAAATAATTCCTGACTTGTGCGAAGAGAAATTGGCTTGACACAAATTAGACAAAAATAACAAAAATGCGATCTTCTTGCTTGACTTTCCGATTTTACAGTTCTATACAATTTATAAAATAAATCAAATAAATTGCAAAAATATAATTATTTAGCATTAGAGCAAATTAATATAAATTTATTATTATTGGACACTATTTGATAATTAGATTAGGTTTTAAGGCAATTATATTTACGATTGGATTTGTTTTAATGATTATCGTTTAAATTAAATGTAAAAATCATTTGAATTATTTAAACATTAATTTCCTTTTTTGGAAAAGGATTTACTTTTTTTTAAATTCACTTTGTATTGAGGTTTTAGTTATTATTTTTGTGGATTCAATAGCTTTTGTGTCATTTTGTTCATCAAATCCAATAATTCTATTTTTATATTGTATTTCAAAAATAAAAATAATTTTAAGAAATGTTGGATATGTTTGGAAAGAAAAGCCGATTTCATCTACTAATGTAAAAGTAAGGGAAAGAGAGGAAAAGGAGAATAGTGGGAGAGAAGTGAGGGAAAGAGAGAGGGAGTGAGTGAGAGCTAATATGAATTTTAAGCTTATATTATTGTATGTGAAACTTAGTACAAAACAATAGACGTATTTTACAATATTTTTTTTCTTTTATATAATATAAGATTAAAAAATGACAAAAGATAGTACTGAA
The DNA here is from genome assembly GCA_034693685.1 of Belba bartosi. Classification (NCBI taxonomy): domain Eukaryota; kingdom Metazoa; phylum Arthropoda; class Arachnida; order Sarcoptiformes; family Damaeidae; genus Belba; species Belba bartosi. The sequence goes on from JAQFXP010000499.1 coordinate 6,634, forward strand.
AAAAAATTTGAACGCATTTTACACTTTACTCCGTTTTGTTTATTATGTTTGCATTTATATCAAAATAATAAATCAAGTCATGAACACTCATTTTGTTTCTATACAATTATATATTTTTTCTTAATCTCTAGTCCTCTATATATTTGTATAGATTTTTTTCTAATAGAGGCGTAACTAAAATCATTATTTTAAATTATTATTTACATGACTGTCTTTACCATTTAATATGAATTTAATTAAATACCTTATCTTAAAAATTTAATAGTATTGGTATTTTGTTAAAAAGCATTATAATGCATTTACCAAAATATATTTAAATTTAAGTTTTATTTTAGTTTGAAGTATACAGTATTTGTTAAAAAATAATTTAATTTCTACTTGACAAAGTTGTGTAAAAAGTAAGATACAATTTGAAAATTAGCAATTTAATACAATAAAAAGTTAATTATGTGTTTTTGCAAAAAAAAAATTAAATTTTTTAACGCGTCATAATATTTTCAGATATATTTTTAATATTTAAAACAATGTTTTTCTTAAACGATATGACATTTTATATATTAATATTTTAGTTATGTATCTTTTCTAACAAACAAATTTCACATATTTTATACAAATATGAATACTAAAGATGTTTTATATAAAATATTTTTGTAATAAATTTTTGATTAGTTGCAAACATTAAAGATAAATAGATAACAAAATGAAAAGTTGATATGAAACTAACCTGAGATAAAATAAGAATTATTGCAAAAATGTGTTCTAACTATAAATTATATAATAATTATAAATAATATATTAACGATAATACGATCCAAAGTATTTCAACTGATGAACACTAAATGTTGGGCTCATAAGCAGTTGTTTCTCGACATAAATATTGGAATTTATTCGGGCATTCATTCTCTAACACAAAATTGGATGTGAGTCACAAACTCAAACACAATATTAGACTATATATTGATATTAATATTTAGAAATACTTCACTTTATGTGATTAAAAGAACTACAGTTATGAACAGATGGAGTGAATGCGAGTTATGAGAAGCATAAGTTTGAAGTTAACTTCGGATATAACTCAACCAATAGATTCGAACTTAATATAACTTATTTATAACCAACAATGAAATACTAATCAAATGCCAGTATCTAAGACAAAAAGCTAATTAAAAATTTATTCAAATATTATTCTTTTCTACAAAACTATATTTAGATTCAAAGCAATCATTCATTGAAACAAATAGTAATTAATTATTATAATTGAATAAATGCGGAAATAAAATAACAAAACATTATTTAGATTACACATCAACTCAACATTAAACACCTAAAATTATTTTAATAATAAAATATTGATTTAATTTACAATAAGTTATTTTGTTGACAAGCAAATTTAATTAATAGAAGTTTGTTTTTGTAAATCTTAAATGTAAAATAATCTTGTGCAATACTAAAGTTTACATTAATTTCGAAATTTTGTTTACATTCAATCTTTCTAATTTAATAATTTATAAATTGTAAAACTTGTTTTATTTATTCAGTATTCGAGGCAGGAACTCATACTTGAATTTGAAAATAGAAGCAGTGAAATTTTTCAAATCAAATATTTTCCTTCATTTATTATATATATGCTTTACATAAATAATATAAAACAAATAGTTTATTGAATTTTAGATTTTAAAGATTATATGCAAAATGTATGCATTAATGAAATATAATCTTTGCTATAATTTTGAATAACACGCAAACAGTTTGCTAATGATGTTTATGCGATGCGATCTTCACTCTCTAGACTCAAATGTCGGAAAAATGTTGTTTTTTGTAGCAAACGCTTACAAGTGATCTAAAGAGAGTGGAGAGACGGCTATAAATCGTGCGATAGCTCTGATTCCCAATAGATGTTGAGGCGAAGGACCGAACGAGCAATCAGTAGATGGACTGGTGTTGGCGTTGAGGTGAAGATGTGTTTAGAATTGAGAAAAATGCATCTTTGCTCGATTTTCGCATAAAACTATGCCTTCCCTCGAGACTATATCACTGTTCACTATACACAGACATAAAATGTAGTAATGAACCCAACAATGACCGACACTTAGAAACCAAAACATCCAAACATTTTTGGTTACCAAACATAAGCCACAATTTGTTAATACAACGACAAACCCTCTAAAAGATAATCTCCGCTTTTGCCAGTCATCATATATTAACGTTGCCAAATAATATAGGTATTAAATTATATTTTCTAAGTTTGTTAAAATTTTTAAGAAAATTTAATACTTTTTCTTAATTTTGTTCAAAATTAACACAAATTATTGTTTAATGTTAGATTGATTTGCAAAAAATTAATAACTAAATGTAAACATATAATTAGACTAATTGTAAGCATTTTTATTAATTTGTATAATAATATATATAATAAAATTTTGTACAAACACTTTTGCTATAAAATTAATATTTAAAAATAATTATTTTCTAATATTAGTGCTTATTAAAAATAAACACAAAGTTCTCAATCAAACGGTTGACTAACTAATAAATTTGAAAATTTAATTAAAAATGTTTGTGTTTTTACTCTTGAAAAAAACGCAAAATAAATTAACGAGTTGCTATTTTTGTGTCAGTCATTTTAATTAGAAACATATTTTCATTTATAAACTGACATTTTAACTTTTATAAAGCGGTTATAAATTAATACAATTAATATGTGATTTTGATTTAATCTAATAGTAAAAATGTTATTAATTTTACTGAAACTAATTTATTTGAAGCTGACAAAATATTTAAGTTTAAATATTTTTTAGTTTTTATTACTGATATAAACTATTTTTGTTTTCATAAAATATAAATGAGATAAATTGTACTTAGGTTAATGTTTAATTAAATTTATTTTGTATTAGTTTATTCGTTTTTGACCTTGCTATTTTTAAAATTTAGGCATATTTATTATTATACAATATAATAACTAAGAAATTCATTTGTGAAAAAGTTGTAATAATTATATTGTTTATATATAAGCTTTTTTTATAGATTAAGTTAGTTGTGCATATATGTTTTAATTAATTTTAATCTAATTTTAATTAAAACTAATAATAATTTATTAGTTAAAATTAAAGCAAAATTAAGGTAACATTAATTAAAATTATATTGTTAAGATTTTTTTTATTAATAATTGATAATAGTTAAATGTTAATTTTTTTATACAATTGAATTTTAAATTATAAAATATTATTTCAATATAAAATTTTTTTTCTAGGAATTCAAAAAACTTATCAAGAGAAGAAATTGCTCAAACCCTTAAGGGAAAAATTTAAAAGTTTGAAAATTGATATAAATTTTTGACAACACTAGACAACGTTCAGACAAAATATTCGCTTTTGTTCAGTGCCTGCAAAGAGCTTCTCTACAGATAAGTGATATTTAAAACCATAGTTCAGCAAAATTACGAATTGAAATGACAATATCCATCAATTCGATACTTATCAGGTCTGCCATCACTTCATTTCTGTCGTAAAGGCTATCGAATTCACAGTTCTCTAGAAATAAATAGAATATATGTTTTATATGTCTAATACAAAAACATTATTTTGTTTTATTGTCTTTTGTCTAAAACAAACTGAAAGTTAAATCAATGAATGATTTTTATAAATTAGGTCAAAATATTTCAAACACTTTAGAATTTAACAAAAAAAGTATTTACAAAAATTTATTTCATTTTAGTGTTATATTTATGTGTAAATTAATACTTTTAATTATACTTTCCACACAATTTGTTTAAAACTTTAAACTTTTTAATTAATCAAAATTTTGATTAAATGATTTATTAGTTCATAGCAATTTAAAATTTTAAATATTATTAATAATTAAATAACACAATTATTTATATTGAAACTGCCAGTTTAACCAATGAATAGATAGATAGATAATAAACAGATAGATATAAAATGGAGAATTTTTTAGAATTAAATAAATTAGAAAAACATCAAAAACTAAACATTTTTTTGTTACTAATTTTACACTTTAAGCTAATTTAATAAAATTTAAACTGTTTTATAATAAATTTAAATAATTAGCAAATTAATTTTTTAAAATTTAACCAAATATAGAAAGTGTGCTAATATTTTGAATCAAAACTAATGGTTTAAAAATATTTATTTTTTTAAATGCAAGAAATATTTTGAAACTTAATTCAAAAAATTTCTCCTTGTGAAATTCCCATTATAAGCTAAATTGAATGCATAAAAATATATAAATAGAAGTAAAATTGTATTTAAATTCGATAATAATAATATATTTGATAATAATTTAATGTTTTCATTAATTATGAATGAAATTTAAATTTATTTTTCATATGTGGAAATCAAATACAATTATACTGACCAAATTATTCAATAAATAAATAGTTAAATTAATTATTATCTTATGGTATTTTTTAATCAAACATTAATGTTATTATTAAAAAAAATTTAAGTATTTATAAACAAAAATATAATTAAGTTAAGTTTGAATTCAAAATAATCAGAATTTTTTTATTTAATATATTATTGACTTAAATGGAGAAAATACTCAACAAACAGCTCGTTTTAGTTATACGTTTAGAGGTAATCCATAAATTATGTAACTTAAAATTTTTAAAATACATTTTGATAATATTGGAATCCCATTGAAAAAATATTTAATTGAAATCAATTGTTTTTTATTCCTTTAAACGATTTATTAGACTAAACTAATACTTAAAAATTTAATTATCGTAATTATTTTTGAAACAATCTAAAAGTTAATTTATTTAATTATTTAGAAATTTCATCGAAATTTTTAAACATTTATTTTTTTAAAAATAAATACATTAATCAAAACTAAGAGAGGCTGGTACTGGCTAAATATTTAAATTTAAAGTATTTTTATTTTCTTGACTTAAACTAAAGTTACGGTAATTTGAAAAACAAAAAATTGTTGGAAAAAGAAGTAAAACTAACATAAAATATAGGAAATTGAATGGAATGTCAGTATTTTGTTTGTAGTAAACAATGGTTTAGTACTACTCGAAGACGTCTGGTGCTGCACAGGACTGACAGACAGAACAACAGTGATCGGTGACCAAAGAGAACAGAAACAACACATAGACAACAGAGAGAACAGTTGGTCTATTGTTCACTAGTTTTTCATGAAATACATATCAATGAAGGCTTGGATGGGGAAAGACATCAATTGTATTACAAGAATAATAGACAAAACGAGTGACAGTTATTTGTTGGACAGGTTTTCCCTATAGTTCCGGACATTGTTCGCTAGATTTTGTCTAATATCAACAAAAATCAAATGCTTTAAAAACAAACTCAAAACATATTAATTATTTTTACAATTTTTCTTATATTTAATTATCGCTTCATGCTAAATTAATTTCCAATATCAAACTTATTTTTGTTATAAATTAACTTTATATAATTTTACTAAAATATTTACCTATAAAAATTATACATAAAAATTTATAATAATTACTAGCTTAAAGTTTCTAAAAATTATGTTTTAAGTGTTTAAATCATTTCAACTATTTATTGGACAAAAGTATTTTAAAAACACAAAATAAAGTAAAAAAATTGGTTTCGATATACTTATTGATCAATCGCTGTTTCGAACAATAGTATAGTTGTGATACAGAATTGTGTAATAGAATTGAAAGCATAATATATAATAAGATATATTTGTCTTACTTTTGAGTTAACTCATGCTTCTCATGATTTATGCGTTTAGTTGACATTTTATAAATTGAAAATTTTTACAATAGATATACTAAATATGTTTTATTTTTAAAGTCTTTGTTTAATTAAACTATGCTATACTGTATGTGATATTTGTTTGTATTTTTAGAGTTTTAATCAAATATTCATTTTTTGTCCACTATTCTGATTCCAGTTCTTTACTACTCTATTAAATTCAATATTGATTTTATTGAAGTTTATTCTTCAAACATATCATAGATTATTTAACATTTGTTCGCTTGCTCTGAAAAAAGTTTTAATAAAATTTATTAATTATATTTATCTAAATTTTTTGCCAAAAAAATATTTGAAATATAAATTTTAATTTGAAAAAAAACTAAAAAATTTTATTAACTGAACATTAAATGTCATAATTTAAGTCATAAATATGGTTCAAAATGTAATTTATAATTATTTAATAAAAATGACACTCAGTTTGCATTTTATATGAGAAAACAGTTTTATTAATAAATAGTTTTTGTGCGAATATAAAGCACATATCAATATATATAAAGATGTAAACCATTGAATGCATTTTTTATTAATATATTTGACGTCAATTTACAAAATAAATATTAAAAGAGTGCTATTCTTTCGTATATACATTAAATTGTATCATAACATCAATAGAGTTTAGACGTTAAACATTTTCATAATTTTTTTTATAATATAATATATTTTTTATGTATGTCTGATAGAGTAGTTAGAGTACAATAACTGCACACAACATTGTACAGTCCAACCCGCTTATAACGAACAGCTCGGTTCTGCTAAATCCGTTTGTTATAACCGGGATTCGTTATATACGACTATAACTTAATATATATTTTTATTTCGTTCCATAACTACTGTTCGTTATATGCGGGTATTCGTTATAAGCGGGTTCGTTATAAGTGGGATGGACTGTAATAGAAATTCATGAAATTTTTTTTACATCATATAAAAAGCAATGTATAAATAGCGAGGTTTTTGTTGTGCTGTCGTATGCTTGGGATCAGTTATAGAGAACAATATATGAATTGTATGTTATGTTATATATCGTGTGTATATGCCTTACATTTTATATATTCCATAATATTCCATAATTCTCTGCTCGTCTTTTAAAACACATAAATATATTATACAAAAAATCGTATATAAAAAAATGTTTTTCATGTTTTCCTCTCTTTTATTTCTTGTAAGAGAGAATTATTTGATTCTATTTTTATTTGTAATATCTCTCATATTGTAAGTGCTTTCATATATTTATTTTTTTTATGAAAAGAAATTTTTGCCTAATATATATCATATAGTTTTTTCTCCAATTTTTATATGTTTTGAAAAGCTTACAAAGAATTTATTAGAAACGCATTTATGTAACATTTTAATTGTAGAAATATTTTTTTCAATACACTTACAAACAAACGGGAATTCCTTCTTTTTTTTGTATATAAGTTGTTTATCTCAACCACTCTTTACTGTGTGTCTAGAAATCGATTTTTGTATTTTTTTTGCTCGAAATTCCTGATTGATTTGTGATATGAGAGCAATGTTTTTGTTTGTCAAATATCAAATAAAAACTTTTCTGAACAATGATTTATATTCGAAGATTCAGAAGAAAAACGAGTCTCTCTTTTACCTATTCATGCGCTAATGGTATTAAATAAATTGAATATTTGAAAAATTTTGACCAATAATTCATTTGATTGTATTCTTGAGTTCATTTTCTTTTTAAGTAAAGAGAGATTTCCTTTGCTTTTAATTTTTCTTATTCTGCAATTGAAGTGAAAGTTTTGTTCATAAATCTCAAATAGTTTTCAAATTTTATTAAACTATCATAGATTACAAAAACGAGTCATTTTTTATTGATTAGATAAAAACTTTTTTAGTTTTGACGGAAAAACTTTTAAAATAAATGATTGAATTCTTTTGTTTATATATTTTTTGCAAACTTTTCGGAAGAAAAAACTAAAATTCTATTTTTAATATTAAATTTTTACTTAATTTAAAAACAGCGTTTATTAAAAAAAAGAATTTAAAAAAATTCTCAAACATCTAAAACCAAAATATTATGAACAATGAAGAATAACAACTACAGTATTATGCATTGGAATGTAAATTGTTTTTCGTCTTATTTATTCTCAGAATTCTTGAACAAAACAAAAATTAAATTAAAAACTTTAATTTTGTCTTTTATTTAAAACAAAAAAAAATTAATAATAAATAAATTTTAAAAATAGCGTTAAGTATATAAAAGAAAATTTAAAATTAAATAAATATATAAAATTTTTTTAATGAATAAAAAAAATTAAATATTGTATAATATTTTAAAAAAACAAACACTGATCGTAAAAGTGGTTTTATTTAAACACTGAGTGAAATAATTAACGTTAATTACAGCAATTTTTCTATTGTCATGCTATATATTTATTTGAATTGTTTAGCCTTGTTTGTTTTGTGTCAATATTTCGGGAATTTTTGAATCACACGTTTTGTGGGAATGTTTTGCAATAATTGATACGAAAATAAAATAAAAGCATTTAATTTGAAATACAATAGAATATTATACAGAATATACAGTATTTAACAGTAATTTAATTTTTGAAAATGTGATAAAATTCTGTTTGATTTGTATAATTAAAAATTTTATGTTAAATCACATACGAGAGTGAACTGGAAAATAATTTGTGAATATATTTAAAATTTTATTTCATTTAGTCCTCCAAATAAAGAGTACGAAAAAGTTTTCCGGATTTCACTATCAGTACAATATATATGTATATATCAAACAATAAATTCGTTTTTCAAATGACATGAATCGGAATAATAAAAAATTTGAGTAAAAATTGTGTTTTAAACCAATGTTTCGATTGTTTCGAAACTATTAGTCAAACGCAGAGAAGAAATGATTGTTAGAAAAGAAATGATAAACTCTTTACTCGTTTTCTGTTTCTTAACTCAATTTAATATAATATAAAAATTAATTTCGACTGAAATGCCGAACCGAACCGATCGGAACAGATCCGAACCAAAGCCCAACTGAACATTACTTAATGTTAATCCGAATAAGAAATATTGATAGCACTGATAGCACCGAACAAAAGCTCATTTCTCAATAACAGGTTCACAGTTTGCCGTTAAGATAGTGTCGGACTTGACTGCTATGACTGAAGCAATGAGTCTATGAGTCTATGACTAGTTTGTACTGCAATACTAAATAGTGTAATAGAGTTAGTATGCGATACACTATTGTCTTACAGTTTGTCTTTCCATTACTGACTCAACTCTCTTAAAGCAATCAATAAAAGGCACTTTTCGACAGCTAAAGCAAAAATAACTCATTTTCTTTGCCATCTTTTTCACACCTATTGGACACATCTCTGCTCTGATTCTCTTCATTTGGTATATCTTTACTTTAGTTACCGCTTCAGTCACTCATTCATTCGTTTATTCATTTATTTTCCGTTTCTCTATTCCTATACTCTTTTTACTTCATTTTATTTACAATTTCTGACTCTTTTGATCCGTTTATTCGGAACAGAAAGACAACGACACAAACGACACAATCATTTGAGCAATTATTCTGATAAAAGACCAGAAGAGTGGGAACAGGAGAGGAGAGGAGAGAGTGTCTGGGCTGCTGTAGTACTGTAGTGGTGGGTGTGAGTGTGAGTGTGGATGTGTTCATGTGAATCGACATGGCTGATAATGGGGCACAAATGAACGTGTTATCTCCAAAGGCATACCATTGTCTTGATATTGGATTTGATGGCATTCGTGTAGTGACCGGAAGTTCAATTCGGAGCCCAGACGCGGGTATTCCGGATAATCGACGTAATCGGACTCGTGTTGATTATATCGGCTATTGTCGGAGCTATGGGTCGACTGACTGAGCCTTAGGCGCCGTTTGTCGTTATATCGATAGATTGCAATCATTACTAATAAGACGACCAAAAGACTGAATACCAAAAGCAGACCAAATGAGACGACATATAGCGTCGGAAACTTATTACAGAACTGAGGGCTTTCGTCATAACTGGAGGGACAGTGCGATATACCGTCACATATGAGCTCATCACTGATACAGGCATTGATTTCCGGACATTCAACTTTGCAGTTGATATTTCGCATTGTTTTACCGGTTTCTGTCCGAAGGAATGGTTTTGTCACTTCAAGCCATCGCATACTGAATGTTCCCGACTCTAGTGCTATGATTTCGATGAATATTCGAACTTCAAAATAGTTATTATATGTATTATTGGCACTAAAATAGGCAAAACTATTGGTGTCATTAAACCAGGATGATGAAAATAAATCAAATTCTTCTAATTCATTCACAACATTAGAATTGGATAAACTTCTGGCTCTAGTCGTGCAAACCGTCGCGATTGCACGTCTGGGGTCGCCCGCGTATACTATAAATCGATTTCCATCCAAACATTCATCACTTCTATTGTAAACAAAATGATAAATAATTGTCAAAATAAATCTGAAGAATATTTGCTGAATAATGTGGTAATATTCTCAATGAATCAATGAATCACTTATGAAATCAAATGAATCCCTAACTCATAGCAAGCATTTGTTTGCCATCAACAGCAAAAACTTCTCATAAATAAAATGTTTTCTCAAAATATAGTTTTATATGATTTAAGAGAAGCAAAATATATATATCGACAACATTGGCAACACTTGACGTTAAATCAATAAAAGCAAACAATTTAGAAAACGATTATTGTTTAATAAATGATTGTATAATATGTTGTGAAAAGTGAAAACTCACTCAGAATTGGTTAAATGGCCTTTGAATTTGAGGAACAAATGTTTGCCAAACGACGCCTCTATAATCCAACTGCACTTTAGTGGTCCGTCTCGTATAAAATTATATGTTTGAGGCACAGAATATTGAATTTCTCCTTCGCTCCCGTTCCTCCTCTGCACCAGACCTCCGGAATTGCAGTCGAATGTCGGCAGGAATTCAAAACTAGCTTCGAATCCATAATCATTAAAGTCTTCGAAGGCTGACATTCGAGTGAGAGAGAAGTTGAGGACAACGTCTGATGAGATCATATCGAACACTACAGTGTTGGAAGAGCTCTTGAGCCGAGGAGTGGCCGAGGAGGTGCGACTATGACTCTGCAGCATAAAGTTGCACAGACAGCCGACTTGGATGCGTTGGGAGGACAGGCTGTCAAACACAGTCAGAACAGCCACTTTCGGTCTGTTGTTGTTGTTATGAAAGACACGACATTCGTATTGATTAGTCAATGGATCAAAAATCTGTTCACAAGACAGCGATTGCATACGAATGGAGTGAAACACTATCCGCACCCGTTGTTTGTCTGTGCCGTTTAGATAATAACTGCACGAAATGTTCTCTCGACCCCCTCTGCCGTAGAGGAACAGGTTCTTAGGAGAGCTAAGTGAGCCCTTGACGTATTTACCGCCGCTGTCGAAGAGCCGGTCACACAGAGTGTCATCGATTTGGTCCCCGACTTGATGTGTGTCTATAAACTCGAAACGAGCGGCAAATGTGGCTCTTCTGACGTAGAAGTCGTAGTGTTTGTAATACTCTTGTTTGATGACTAGCTCTGAACCACTAGATAGATAACTTTCTTTAGGATATGTACAGGGGTTTAGGGGCAGGTAGTGGTTGGCATCGGCCGCTCGACCACAGATCTTGGGCGCAGTCTTCTCACAAAAACTGTATGACTTTAGCAGTTGTTGTGAGGAATGCATTTGAATCGATTCGTTAACTTTGGGCGCCGTTAGCACAGAGTCATAGATTTCAAGTCTACTTACGTCGCAGAGCTCTTCACTAGACCAGTGATGTCGGTCTTGAATAAAGTACGACAAGAAGTAAATCCATATTCGATCGGAACTGTTTGGCGACACTATTCGAAAAGTACAGGAAGTGTTGGCGGGAATGGAATGCTTTGGGGTTTCGATTAAACCGCTCCTCATCTTTGAGCCGTCAAACAAGAAATCACAGGCGCCGGTGCGCTCACCTGCCTGTGCCGAGTCGTGAACTTTTTCGAATTTGACCGCAACTTTCAGCTCTAGTCTCGAGTTATAGAGGATCTGATTGGCGGCACTGGTCAGCACTACATACACTTCCGGCCGACTCGTCACTATTGGCGACAACACTCCAGAGCCACAGAACTCGATCAAAACTGGAGATTCAGTTGTCTGTCCGTCATATATACGAACCACATCTAATGGACAGTCGGACTGAAGGGATGTCGAAGTCAAGTGATCGCTCGATGAGGTGCTGCTCGAGCCGGTGTACAGAGAGATCTTGTACTCATTGTTCTGTTCAATATATTATTTGTTTAGTTTTTAATTAAATTAATTATTAAACTAAACAAAACTGCGTTAAGACCTGTGAGACAACAATTCGCGCTCTATGTCCAGCAGGAACTGGTGAGTAGTGCCTGACCCAGAACCTACACGTGATGTTCCTATTATAGAAGCCAGGCCAATTAGGACTTCTGATTTTGCACTTTTTGTTGGCCGAACAGTCATCAAAAACATGATCGCAATACGTGCCGGAGATCTTAATACCCAATTCGAACGGATCGGCTATAATTTTAAACGAAATATAACACAAAAATACATTACTCTCCGGCCAGTCATCTATTTTTTATGTTTCAATAACATTAGTCTCAGATTTTTTTAGAAGTCTAGGCCTTCCGATCCTCCACTCATATAATATTCTGTTTTTAAAATGACTCACAAATCAGAGTATAATAGAGTTTGAGAGTACAGTACATATTGGATATACTGTACAGTCTGTACAGTACTCTCTTGTTACTGAATTATTGAGATTTTAAATCAATATTGAAATTGAGACAAATATACTCTAATTTAATATTTGATATAAATTTTTTGAAATAACTGTTAAAATAAATTAAACAAAAAATATTAAATTGTGTTAAAGTGATATAATTAAGTGATGACATACTCGGGGGTCCAAACCGAGTGACCGCTGGTCTCGAAGGCAGGAATTTGTAGGTTAGGTATAAACTGAAAGAATGGACAACCACTGACGCACGGCTGGGGACGTATAGAATCAAACTGACGTTATTCCGTTCACTGAAATAGGTTGCGCTCCGAACCTAGTGTTCGAGATAAGATCAATTGGATTATAGATCAATATAACCAAACAAAACAACATTACTCTTCAATCTCTTAACTAAACTAATTGAATGTTTTGTCTGTTTTCTTACCGACATTTGTCCACAAAAGCGGCCAAACGGTGGAGCGCCGGCAGAAGATGAGCCAATTTTCATCTTTTCATTGCGCTCCTCGTCCTCCTCGACTCGCCTATAATTATGAGCCGATTGTAGTTTTTGACTCTCTTTCAAACTCGACATCAGCTGTGAATAACCGGCCGTTTGTTGACTACTGGTTCCGGTCGACGGAATCGTATAGTTCTGTTCCTCAATGACCACATGCCCTGAATAACAGCCCGCGCTTTGGTTTCTAATTGAATCAAAGTTGAAATCAAATTAAATATAAAACAAATTATTATTAAAGATATCGATTAACTGTAAAAACAAAAAACTAAACAAAAACTAAATTCAATTTTCATTTCATTAAATCGATAAATTATTTTCTTATCAATCAATGGTTTCTTTTTTTGTGTGTATTTACTGATAGTTAAGCTAAAATCAATGAAAACAAGACGAGAGAAAAAATTAATTTAATGGAATCAAAATAGGATTAGGTTTCAATTTCATGTTCAAAATGAACTCTTTAATACTTTTTCTGTTCAGTTCTGTTATCTCTTCGGAAATATCCGAATCGCTCGCACTTTCAAACAGATATGAAATAAAAAACATATAAAAAATTAAAGCAGACGTAAGAAGATGTACATTGATAGCACTTCAGACCTCTTTTCTAACTCTCTTCACATTTTCTTTTTCTCACATTTTATACAAATAACAGATTTATTCGTTTTTCTCTTTTTTCAAAAAAATAAAATAAAAATCAATCAAAAAATTCTTTCATATGACATATATGTAGATCAGGGATTGAGAAGGTCGAGCAATTTATGGGGGGGGGGAAGGTTAGGGAGAAATTTTGTTTAAAAATTTGACAAAAAAATCTAGGAAAGGACTGGTCGTGGATCAAAAAAGAGATTTTTCTTAAAATGTTTTAAATACATGTATTTGGTATTTAATTATGTTTGCAATTTAACTTAATTTAAATATAACTTATAATAAATTTAATTAAATTGACTAAATGTATTTATAATTAAATGGTAATTTCCTAACTTTGAAGACCGGTTAAAGATAAAAAATATTTTGCTGACCAAATAACAGGGGGGGGGGGTAATTCTCAAAATTAGGAGAATTGAATTATCCTCCTTTTCAATCCCTGATGTAGATATAATATCTCAATGTTTATGTAAAAGAATTTTTACAATAATATGTATTAAACCAGATATAACTATATTGTCAACTTATAACAAAAAAGAATAGATTGGATGATTTTTCAAACAAATCTTTAGTACTTATAAGTCAATTACGCTAAAATTGTTGTTAGAATTCATTATAACTAAAATCAATTTATTGTATATTTTAATGATCTCAAAGAAAAATCTATAAAATTGCAGTCTTATTTCTATATAAACTTCAATTAAGTCTTAATTAAATCTTAATTAGTTGATTACTTATTAATTAGCATGTTTTTACTCAGTAAATGTTTCGTAAGATTTGTTATATAAATTTTTAAAGATATTATTTTAAAGGTATAATTATTTTTAATTAAAAAATCAAAATTAACTTTCTCTAAATTAATAAAAATTGCACATTGATAAATGTATATAAAAGTAATTAATTGTCGTTGCAATGGTGTTATGCAATCATCATATATATTTACTTTTATATTAAATTAAACAAAATCTAATTATTGAGACAACTGCTAAAAAAATTATTGAATAATTTAATTTTAAAACCATTAAAACTCTAATGTTAATATACTTTTATTGATTTTTCAATTGTTTTATTGATTTGTTTTTAGATAAAGTCATTAAACCCTATTCTAAACTCTTTTTGCATTAGATGAGACATTTTTTGTCATTTTAAAACTGAGTTAAGCTCGAAATTAGCAAAAATTTGTTTGTCAGAGGGTTTACGCCAAACCTATTGGAGCTCAAAATGAATTAAATTCAATGCTTTCAGTGTGTGTTCGCTATAATCAGATACGGATTAATTGCGACAGTTCTTACAGTTCTTATATTCCACTGTTTTGTCATTCGTTGCAGTCTTTTATCCAAAACACTGCAAACATAGCGCCAATCAATTAAATATTGACTCAAATCTTTGGTTGACATAACAAACTAAGTTTCTGAAAGTAATCCAAAAAATTTGCTTTTTTTCTATCGATTTAGACAAGAATTGCGTTCAAATATCTGATTTATTTCTATTTATTTCTTATATAAGACTAATTGTGGCAAAACTTTACTTTTTTTAAACTCATTAATTATAAAATAATTATTTTTAAAAGACTTATTTTTGCTATTTATGTAAATATATAATTATTTTTTATGCAAGACATAATAAAATGCTTAAATATTAAATATTTTTATTTGATATTATTTATATAATTTTAAAATCAAAAGTATATTATTTATAGTATTTTTTAAAAATTTATTTACAATGAGACTAATTCAAATTGTCGTTAGAATTTTACTATTTTACAATTAGGAAATTGTTTTACACTTTAGACTAGTATTGGATAATATTAATTAATAATAATATCAACAGTAAGGTAATTAAAATTTTATTTGAATTTTCTATTAATTATATTTATTCATTTATTAGTTAATTTTTAATCGAAATTTATTTGCTATTGCGAGTTCAAGCATTCAAATGTATCTACCATAATTCTCAACTTTAGAATTTTTTATTAACTGTTTTCTGTTTTATTTTACTGTAAATTTCTTAGATGAAATTTTTATACTTAAATAGACATGCTAGTCTATTTGATAGAGAGAATAAACAATTCTTAACACTTAGCTTATTTCGTTTATCTTATTTACTATCTGAAATTGCGCAAAAAATCAGCATTAGTTAGATATTAAATAAATAACTAAATATAATTTTCATTTAAAGTCTAAACATAACAATAATTTGATTTTCGCTAAACACGTATTTATTTTATTATTTTATTTATTTATTATGTTATTATTTTTTTGTTAAACAAAAATAAAAATAAGTACTTAAGTTACACAATTGATGTAGCACATTTGAGCCAATTTAGAACAAATATAATTTAAACAGAGAGTGTCTGCAAATAATCTCACGACTACTAACTTACACAATAAAAAACATGAAAAAATAAATGTTTAAATTTATTTGTTTCAAGACTTTTAATCACATTATTTTGCAAATTATTTTTTGTGGTTTAAATTGATTTCTTTCCAAAATATATTTCTAATCTAATAAAAAGTTAATATAATTATTAAGCAATCATAAGATTCATGATGATATTTGGAATAAAATAGACATTTTTCCTATGAATAATTAATTTTTATATCTAAACAAAATATTCGCTAAAAGTTGTGTTAAAGAAATAAACTTAATTTGAATGCTAGACATATAAATCAGTGAATAAATTGAAGGAAACATGTGATGACATTACATTACATTAAGATAAAGACCTCTTTTTTTTTGCATCGAATTCTAAACTCAATTTTTGGAGAATTGGACGAAAATGAAATTTGTTTGAAATCCTTCTCTCATTTCGAGTAACTTAATTGAAATGCAAAGCGAAAGCCGAATGTCGTCGGAATACGACTTTTGGTTGTGTTGCTCACATTTTTATATATATTTATTTCAACGCATTTATCATTAATTTAATAAGTTTTTGGTAATTAATTCAAAACAAAAAAGAGTGAAATAAAATAAAAAGTGAAAACAAGTTGGAGATTGTTATTAAGTTCTGCTTTTATATCCATTAGCAGAAAATTATTCTACAATTTGTTTGGAGTTTAAAAGCAAAGCTTTTCTAATAATGATAGCAGACATACCAAACACAATATTAGAGTCAATCAAATATTTTTCTGTTGTAAAGTGCACTCAAAATAGAGAAATAAAGATAAAAATAAAGGTTGCGATCGAAGGCCTATTTGTATCAAATACGACACATCAGTATTCTTTGGCGAAAGCGATTCATTCACTTATTTATCTGAGACAACACTTTGTGAATATAAAAGAAAATTGATTTCATATACTGTATAAAAGAGTACATATTTGACCTGAAAATGACTGAATGACACATAACTTCCAACCCATCTATAATACAGATATCAATTGCCATTAAGAAACTCTCGAAGTATAGAGTCATAGAGTTTTGTTGTGCTTTCAATTGGTATAGATTTGGAACACAATTGCAATTTTCCAACCGTTTGTAGTTCGAGAATATTTGACATTTGCTTTGCTTTCAGCAGTTCATTGATTTCCATTGACTTTTATCAACTCAAGTCTTACTGAAGAAGTTCGTCAGTCAGTCAGTGAGTCAGTCAGTAGTTGAACACAAATAGTAAGTTAAATGTTTGGGAATAATTGCGACTTAAGAGCCAATGCCTTCATTCCCTCTTTTCTGCTCTAAATTCAATTCAAATCTGGTTTCTTTGATACTGTATTTTATTGCTCCTTGCTACTTTAATAGCAAACTATTAAATTACTTTCAATCGACTCAAGATTCCACTCCCGGACTCATCTTATCTGAAAGACTCTCTTCTCTACTCTTATTGCCAGACAAACCAATTTATTCCGAAATTTATTTTTATTGAAATGTTTTAAAAATAAATACAAATAAAAGTAAACTAACTGATTGTAATCGATTGTAAGCTTTTCTCAAGAATTTCTAATTAGAAAACTTTTTAAAACAGAAATTAAGTCAAATAAAACAGAATAACAAAAGAATTTTTTAATTTAAATTGAATCGATTTAAAGCATTTGTTATTCAAAGCATTTTTATTCTAGTCTACGCTATCTTTATTAGAAAACTACAGTTAATAAGCATTCATTGCTCTTAATTAGAAATATTTTAATGAATTATTTATTCATTTAGAAACTATTTGCTACAACATATGAATTATGTAAATAGAGATATACTTTAGTTCAGTCGAGTAATTAATGGACTTTTTTCCCTATATTTTATTAATTGATGAAACAGACAATCCATGTACGCGACAGACATAGAAAATGCAAATACAAAGAGTAATAATAAAACAGAAGTTTATAGATTAATAACCATTGAGTTGTTATTATATTATTCTCATTAAAGTTTGTGATATCGATGTAATTACTGTGTGTTTAATGATTGATATTGTTAGGAATTGAGCATTGTGATACTATAGATATTAAGCAGGCTTGGCCAGGCACTTTTCCCCCCGTTTTACCTAGCACTACTGCTAAAATAAAGGGAAGTTTAAAATTAGTTAAACGTACAATAAAATTATTTAAAATAGATTTTAACAAAACTAATTAACACGAATTCTAGTTAATTAAATTTAAAACAAATAAAACAAAATCTGGCAAAATTAGCAGGGAAATTACAAATGCACTCTATTTGATGGTAAAATTATATTTAATGTTTAAACAACAAAATTTTCAAATAAGGTGTTTAGATACTACCCATCAGGTATCCCTTTCCCCATCCCTGGCCAACTCTACTGTTATGGCAATGACTCGAAAAACTTTTGCAGTTATATGTCGTTACGCTCGACCCTATTATAGTGTTTTGGAGTTAAGGCATACTAATAGTAATTGTATGGTATGATCAACATTATGATGATTACTATACAAAATTACAAACAGACAGACATTAACTGTGCTTTTGATGATCATTCGCCGCAAATTGCATTCTCTGCTCCTCTGCTATACTGTTGGCACAGAAGTAGTGCTCAATAAATAAATCGCAATATATTTGACTCAATTTCAATGCCTAACTCAGTCGTGCATTTAAATAGTTTCAGAAAAAATTGTCTTTAATTATAATTAAAGACTAAAAATTATCCAATTATCTAATGAACGGTTGTGTTAGCTTATACAAACATATGCAATTCGATTTAGGTTGTCTTTTTCTTTTTAAATAGTTGCAGACTGAAAAAAATGTATACTTTTTTAGTTTTTGTTTTAGTTTTTATTTTTTTTTCATTTTTGTTGTTATTTTTTTCCGCTTAAGTCTAAAAATAAATTAAACATTTTTTGTAAAAATCTAAAAAATAAACAATAAATAAAATAAGTCTGAGTTTTAATGCAAGTATTAAAACCTAAGTTTAGCAAAAATTGCACGTTTTATTATCTTAACGAATGAAATTGTTTTTATTTGCCGTATTATTCAATTTGCTAACTGGGATATTAAATTTAAAATTATAATTAAATCTTTATTAAATAAATTATTTATTTTTAACACTTTTATTATAATATTTATTAAATTAAAAAATTTAAAAACGCAATTTAAAAAATTAATATTAACAAAGATAAGTCTAGCATTCTGTCAACTATCTTTTAATCAATAAATTAGTTTATTTTTAATTTAAATATTTTTTCAATTTAAGGCTTCAAAATCTTTTCTTTTTTTGGTAAATTGTAAAAGAGTTTTCATTTATTTTTATACGACTTTATATATCATTTCGGAAGCGATAGTAAATCATTTGTTATTGAATATAATCATTGAAACTGTTGTTGAATATATTGGATGAGAAATAGAAAGAATAGAAATAGTTTTGCACTGAATTTAATGATTTGAGTGCTTTTAGTAAATTTATAAAAACTCATTTCTGTAAATCACGTACACATTATTGTGCAAAAAATAGTCGAAAACATTATCGAACTCTTATTCTTAGCACTCATTCAAAGGCTTAAGGAAATCAAATTCTAAAATTGGTATTCGGGTTAAAACTAGTAGAAAAATACTAATCAATAAATGTTTGTTTTGAAAATTAATTGCAAACAGAATGGGATGAGTCTATTGGTAATCTACTGGTGAAGACTATTTCGGGTTTATGTTCTGCTCAACAAAAATCGATTTGCGTTTTGCATTAAACAGATTCTCTGTTTGAGATGTCTTAGACTTGATGTCAATTTGAAACAAAATAGGCTTAACTATAGTCATAATTAATTTTATTCTCAAAATAATAAAATTTGACAAAATTTTCTGATAAGACAATCGAAGAATGTGTAAAACTAATGAATTTCTGATACAAATACTATGACTTCAATTGAATTTCGGCGAATCTATACTAAATGCAATGTAAGTAAAGCAAAGAATAGATTAAATCTGAAGCGAATAAGTCGTTTCAATTTGTTTTAATGTGTGACTCACTCTTCACTGCATAGCACAGGAGTCATAACAATGAGTGTATGTCTGAGGGGCTAAACCGAAAGTCCTTTTGTAGGCCTGAGAGGGATTATTCTGTTGTTAGGATTAAATTTTTACATTTACTAAATCTAATGCAATGATTGTATGCATTCATTATAACATTTTATCCATTAATTTATATTCTATTGACAAATATGACAAAAATTCTTTAAAATTTTACAATTGATAGTCAGATATTTAGGGGCACAGACTCTCTTGGGTTAGATTAGTGCCGCAACACTTAGCAGCACCGGTAGCTCTAAATGGGTTTATGCATAAAAACTTTTGTGAACAAAATGAAACAATGAATTAAACAATATGTTACACAAAAATGCTGTTAAAACTCAAGTGCGCTCTACTTGGGTTCAAATAATTTATTCGACGCGAAAATTATAATTTCTAATATTTGAGCTAAAGTTAGATTCTAATCAAATTTTGTAGAAATTTTAAGTCAGTTAAAAAGATGCAATAATATATTTATGTAATTAATTTTATTAATAATGTTATTATTTATTAGTTATTATTGAAGAGTAGAAAAGCTTTTTCTCATAAAATTATATTTATTAATAATAGGTTTATATATAAATACATTTCTAGATTAGAATTTTACGAAATTAATGTCTCGATTTATGTATGATATGAACGGATTAATATTTAGGCACAATATGCTAAAAATGGTATTTTTGCAGAACTATGAACACAAATTCAATATATAAACTAAGTTAGACTACACTATAGATATAGCGAATAAATTAACTGCATTTCGAACACAACTTGTTGTCGACGATCAAACAAATCGGTAGTGAAGTAGTGAAGTCCTCTACTTATCTCGACATCCCTTGCATTTAATTAGCAAAAACATTCAATTAAGAAAACTAATCATTAGGGACTCAACTAGTAATCAAATTTTTTGCATAAATCAATTGTGTGTCGGCTCTCACTCACAAAAAGAGTAAATTAAAGAATACATTAATTTTATGGACAAAATAAAACTTTAAATTTATTTATGGGTTAAATGTGAACCGAATATATAGTAATAGAAACTTTTCGTTGAATCAATAGAATATTTTCACACAATTATTAAAATATATAAAAGAAATTCATTTATTCATAAAAATTCAAAGAGAAAAGTGCATTGAATTTAATAGCAGTTCTCTATCATATGATATAATATCAGATAACGTCTCTCACTATTAAAGGTTCACTTTTGACAATAATAGGCAAAACATCTGACACTAACAGCAAGGATTCACTTCATATATAACAATAAGAAGATTCTTTTATAGAATATTTGTAGAATAGAATGCATAAAGTCTTCTCTTTTTTACAGATAACAGTGTGATGTGAGTCAGAAAATATATATTGGAATATACAGTAGAAGAGCACAGAGAGAGTGCATATGAGCAACAATTACTGACTCTAAGCTTCTTTAGATTAGTTTCGTTGCAATTACTCCAATCGATTCAATGTAAATGAAAGCACTTATTATTAGTTAAATTAGAATTGTTTTTACGCTTCATATAAACAGTACATTTGCAGAAATGAACTCCAATTCCTACATCATATTAACCGCTCAATTAAAGTAATTATTTGTAAAACTCACGTCAGCTTTATTTCGCGATTTTTTAGCTTTTAAACCCAAACAATGCAAAAATTGCTTTTATGCTTGTCTACATGAATTTGAATTTTAGAAATTCCTTTGTAATTGTAATGTTAATGTGTTTTATGTAAATTATTTCTTTTTTAATGTTATGTGAATAAAATTTAAGTTTATATAAATTAATTTAAATTATTTTTCTTTGCTTAAATTTTTAAATGACTAAGAATTTATCATAGTTTAAAATGTTATTTAACTGATTGCAATAATTATATGTTGCATGTATAATTATATAGTTTAGCTAATAACTATTGTTGGTAAGTTAACGTTAAATTTTTAATTAATTTCATGATACTGATATAAATTTTCATAAAACAAATATTAAATAATTTGTAACAATAATAATATAATTTCTATTAACAATGCCAAAAAGCTCATAGTTATTTTATGTAATAATAAAAAATAAATTAAATAATAGATTAAATAATAATAATAATGTAATAGATAAATAATTGATAAAATTCTAATTTAAAAAATATTATACTGTATAAAACAGCGAAACGCAAAAGATAAGAAATCAAAATGTTTGTTAACTTTTATACCATTTGTTAAACATACAAAAACAG
>JAQFXP010000500.1:0-28955 GCA_034693685.1 Belba bartosi
TCAATTGAACCTAAATCTAAATTATATTTAAATCGATTGTTTTCTAACTTTTTGCTATTGTAGCAAATATAATCAAAATTAAATTATATATGCTACAATATATATGTATTTAGTTATTTTTAACTTTAAATATATTTAATTTTAAAATTAAATCACTTTGCTAAATTTGTCTAATTAAATTTTATATGGCTACAAATAACCAAAATAAAATTTTTTATATTTCTTTTAAATGTAAATATTTATATAAATTTAATTTTACGATTAAATAATAATTTGACATGTTTACATAAAATTTGCTTGTTTATAAATGCTATGAATTTTTGAACAATCTAATTAAAAATTGTAATTTTATTTTTACATTAAATTTTTAAAATGTATTTTTAATTTTTAATTTAAAAACGTTTATCTATTTTAATTAGCAAATGTTACTTTATTTTCAAAAAAATTTCTAATAAAATTAAAAATACATATATTTTAATTTAAAAATGTATTTCCTAATATGTTTCATATCAGCATATCTTGTTTAATAGCGGTAATGACACTTAAAATATTTTTTGGTTATAAGATTTGTGTACCTAATTAGACGTGTAATTTAATTAATTATTTAAATGGTGTTTAATTGATGACAATTGTGACAAAGTGTTTGATGATTAATTTATATTTAAAATTAAATAATATATAAAAATTATTTAAAAAACAAATAAAAATAATACATATTAATATATACAGTAAAATATAATTTAAATAAAAAAATATTAATTCAAATTAATGTTATTCAATTTAAATTAAAATATGCATGTAATCAACCCAAAATTATTAATAAATATTTGATTGTTTAAATATTTATATAATTTATCAAATAATTACATTTTATTTGTTAGTTTATCATTTTTAAATAATAGATTAGCTAAAACTATTTTATAACAAAGTATCAAATTAATAAGAATTATTATTATATTTAATTTTTTGCAAAACAAAAAAGATAATTCAATTAAATATTTACCACTAAATATAAAAAATAATTTTTTAAATATTTATTTAAATTATAAAATAAAAATAAGATAAAATGTATTAAAATAAAAAATATTGTAATTAAAAACAAGTGTTAACCAGTAGATAGTCAGTGATGTAGAAATGGAAAATTAAATTGGTAACCTGGTAAATTGTGACAATTCAATTAATAAATATAATAATTTATTCGTTATTTTCAATCTACTATGCCTATAATTATAAAATATAAATTTTAATAAATAATACAAATTAAAATTGTATAAAAATAGTACAAACAATTTTTTTAAGTATTAATATTTTTCATAATAAATTTAAAATCTAAGCAAAATAATAAAGAAATAAATAAAACATATTTTACATGTAAAAATATAATATTTACCAAATAAAATTTTAAATATTTTTTTAAATACTGTAATTATTTCCTAAATTTATTAAACTAAAAAATTAAAATTTATAATATACTTAATCCAAACATTCTGGAAATTTTTTGGAATTTTAAATAATATAAAAAAAATTATAATTTTAATAATATACAAAACTATAAATATTAATAAAATTAGCAAATAATTTAATAACAGTAAGCAATAAAATTTATATTTAGTTTAAAATATGTAAAAATAACTTATTATAAATAACAAATTCTAATAACAGAAATCGGAATCAACAAAATATTTTAGTTGATGCAATAAGTTTGTGTTATTAGTTATTAGTTAAATGTAACTAGAATATTCTAAATTTTTACAATATTAATAATAAATGCAAACAACTCATTGGGTGTCTACAACCATATTGATGGTTTTTTTGTGCTTAATATTAAAAGCTATAAATTTTGACTACAATTAAAATACTGAGAATTACAAAACTTTATTTGCACTAAATTTAAACCGCGCGCATTAATTAATTAGTTGAAATATAAGTCGGATGTTTGTTTTAAAATGTAATTAAAACATTCAAAATTATTTGTTAAAATTTTAAAATAATTATTTGTAAAAATGCCGAAAGCATTAGCACCAAAGACGGAACAGCTCATAAAAGCGTTTTCCAGTCAATAAATATCTTGGACAATGATGGTAATAAAGTTTTATAAATTATGAATTAGTTGTAGTCAAAGAACAATAGCTAATGTCCTCAATTGCAATTTTAATATTGAAAACAATAAAAGGACAAAAATAGTTAATAGAAAAGTCAGTACACCTGAAGTGTTGTGCAAGTTATCGGTTTTGGCCAACCGCCCGAACTCTCTGACTCAGATATTAATGGCCAATACACTTTAAATTAGTCAACAATTAGTCAACAATGCATTAAAACAAGATTTGCAACTAAATAAATTCCAAGATATTCATTGACTGGAAAACGATTTTATGAACTGTTTTGTCTCTGGTGCTAATACTTTAGGCATTTTTAAAGATAATTACTCTAAAATTTTAACAAATAATTTTGAATGTTTTAGTTACATTTTAAAACAAACAGCCGACTTATATCTTAACTAATTAATTAATGCGCGCGGTTTAAATTTGGTGCAAATAAAGTTTTGTAACCCTTTGTATTATTACAAATAACAAATAAAATAAAAACAACAACTCGAAACACGTAACATTTTAAATAAATATTTAATTATAATTAAAATAAATTAATATCAAAGACATGATAAAACTATTAATAAAATTATTCGGCTACTTCTTAAAATTAAGATACAAAATTGTGTTAATTTGGAAAAATGTTGAAAATAAAAGCCAAACGGTAAACATTCAGTAATTGTATCAGATAGTCCAAAAACGTTTTAGGTTTAAAATCGGGTAATTTTAATCCAGTTTGTTAATTTGCGACAAATTGCTATCTGTTGTGATTTAAAATAACTAGTAACTTTCTTAAAATTTAGTAGAAATAGGATATTAAGAAAATTGATTAATTAATTGATTGAAATTACACGTTATTTATTCTAAATTATATTATTTGTTAAGAATTTTATTCCCTTTGAGTGTTAATCAAATTATATTTATTTTTTGTTAGAACTTTATTTTGTTTTAATTACAAATCTTTTTAGATATATATTTGAAAATTTATTTATTATTAATCAATAACAAAAAAAATAAATTAAATCTGAATACATTAATGAAATTTATTTTAAGCAAACACTCTAAAAATAAATATGAAATTTATATAAATATATATATTATTGGCGAATTTATGCTGATTTAATGTATATTTTAAATAATCAAACTAATTGATTTAAAATTTTAAATAATTAAATAATGTGATTTAAATACTTTAATTGAACTAAATTTTAAAAATTATGAACAAAAAAATTAATTTGTTCGTCATTTTCTTTTCTGGTATACATATTGATTTTATAGTGTTCATATATATATATAGAAATTAATTAATATTTACAGTTTTGATAATAAAAAAGTTATTTTAAAAATTTAATTTAATGTTAATTATTGGTTGTTTAATTAATTACAATTTATTTCAAAAATTAAAAAAAATTGTTTTAAAGATAAAAAAATTTTAAACGAGTTTTATAACAAAGAACATAAAAATTAGATTAAAATGATAACATTAAAATTAAGATCCAAAATTCTAGTAAAATTTTAAAAAATTGTTTAAAATGTATTAATTTAACAAAACAGTTTCGGAATTGTTTTTAAAATATAAATAAGGTAAATTATAAAACTGTGGTTAAATATTGTGGTGTATATGGTGATTCCGCTTCTATAATGTGGATTTAAAGCCATTTTTAAAATAGCCTGGTGAATCGCCGGAATTACAATGAGTAAATTAAATATTCATTAAACTTTTTTAATTAATATAATACTTTATTTTAAAATAAGTGTTTATAAATTTAAGGTTAAAATCCAATAAATCTAGTTACAAGTTTAAGTTGTATTTATAACTAATTTAACGGAAGTAATTGTCGTTTAAAAGTTACATAAATTTTTAACATTGTTTTGAAATTGTTAAAAATATATATTTGTAGTTGTAAATAGTTCAAAACTTTACATAAAATTATTTATATAAAACAAGTTTAGTATCATTTACTTTATTCCAAATTCTAATCTTTAAATTACATTAATTATTTATCAGATATTTCTATATATGACAATATAATTTGAAAAAAATGTCTTAATTCTTATTTGAAGTTAAGCTCAATTATCACAAAGTTTGATGAACTAGTTAAAATTTTGCAATTATATACGAAACACTCGTTAATTTAAAAAAGTTATCAAACTGTAAATTATAATTATAAATAAAGAATATATTATATAAATTAATAAAATAATTTTTATTAGAATGGGCTCATCAGTAAGAATTTAAGTAAAAAATAGAGTTAAATTATAAGATAAAAAATTTTAATTATATTTATATTAATTATTTTTATTAATCTTATTATATTATTTTTACAAAAAAATATTTTTTTTAAATTAAAAAATGTAATTTTAAAATCTGTAATAATATATTAATATTATTATTTTTAAAATGGTTGTCCCAAGTTGTATTATATTGTCAAATAAAAAACTTACTTATTTTGTATTTAAAAATACGTTATTTGTTTACATGTGTATGCACATAGTTTTATTCACAAAGAAAATTTGTGACACAATTAATAATTTTTTTTTATAAAACTACATTTAATATCTAATTAAGATTTGTTTTTAAAATTAAGAATTTTGTATTTTGTTTTTTAAAAACTTTTTTAAAATTCTATTTCACTATAAACTTTATTCAATTTTTGTAAATCTTTTTTGTTTGTATTTTTTCTTAATTATATTGTTATCGTTAGTTAAGACATATTTAATTAATTGGTTTGTACAACAAATATAATTTTATGTTTTTATTTTGTTTTTAATTTGCATTACTACTCAAAATATATCACTTGTTATTTATATGTTAATGACCAAAATTTTGTATATAGAGATATTAAATTTCGTATGTGTTTTTAATATAAAGTTAACAGCACATTTGGGTAAACAACAAATTGAGTGAACAAACTTTTTTAAAGTTAAAACACTTTATTTTGCACAAACATAAGTATTTACATGTTTACGTTTTAAAAAAATTGCGAGAAATATAGCATAAACCTATAAAAGATTATAAGTTTAGGCAATAATGCGGCAAATAAAATGCAATTAATATGTGCAGTAAGATATTAAATTGCAAGTTAGTCAATTATAACAATCGAGCCCCAAACTAAAAATTTAGTTTCTAAGTTAGAGCTTCCAATTTATTTACACAGTATTAAACAAAGTTATTTATTTAAACTCAATAATCGCATTGTAATAAAACTTAATTTTAACTTTAAAATCCATATTGGTGGTTGAATTTCAAATAATTTAAATTATATTTGCAAAAATAAAATGTTTGATTTTATCAATTATATATTTTTATGCATTTAAGATAATCTAAATCATACCATAAAGCTAAAATTACATTATAAATACGTTAATTTATTTTATAACCATAATTTTTCAGATTATTATTAAATTTTTAAATTAAATATATTTAAAAAATATTTAAAATTCAACACATGAATTAATTTAATTTATTTAAATTTTTTAGTTTTTAAATATTTTAATACAAAATTTTAATTATTAATTAATATATTTTTACCATTAAATATTTTGCATTGAGATGTCGAAGCTAAATAAATTTAATATTTTTTTATAATTGTTTAAAGTTTTTTACTGCCACGATAAAATAAATTCTTAAAAAAGCCAATAAATGATTTTTAAACATTTTGTTTAATTTTTCAATTATGTCAATTAATAATTACAGTTTTATTTAAAATGATTTTTTGTTAGTTTTTAGAATCTATTGAGAAAAAATTCTAATCTATATATTTCTTTGTTTTAATTTTATATGAGTTTATTATTTTTAATTTAATGGACTCTTAATTCATTTATTAATTAATTTTATATTCTAATATGCCACTCTTCTTTACTTTAATGCTTATAGTATTTGTTTATTCGTCAATTTGTATAATTTCTCTTCACTTCGCTCTGAGCTCTTAAGCTATTCACATGTAGTATTTTTTGTGATTAATTCTAATAAAGAACTTGTTTTGTTAAACATTGTTCTTTTTGATTTCAACATTTAACCACTTGATGTCTAAACAGATACCGGCAAACTTCCGATAAATAAGCTCATCTATATAAATCATAGTGACTATTTATTTTTACTTATTGCCTTCGCGTTACGTTTTTGGATCATCTCCCGATATCAACGCACTGCTGATTTACTTTAAACGATTAGATACGACTTCCGGTCAGACAAAACTAAATCTATTAAATATAAATAATACAACCTATTCTCGATAAAATAATTTAAATTAATTATATGTTTATATAAATATGTTATAAAAAATAAAATAAATTTTTTATAGTTTAAACTAAATTGTTTGTAACGTTATGAGTTATTGTATCTTAAACGTTACTTACATTTAAGACTTAAAAATAAACTTTTATATTCTAACCATCACAATATTATTCACATTTAATTTAATAATTATTTTATTTTTATTTTTTATTTGTAAACACAATATTATTATGTTAAATTTGTTAAATAATATTTTTGCTAAATCAAAATTAAAATGTTCTGTCGTATTGTTCCCATTAATTTATGTATTATTAATTTGTTTAATTAAATAAATAATTAATAAATTATTTACAGTTTGATATAAATGAAAACATTAATATTAAATAGAATTTTTTTTATTAAATTTAATAAAACTAGACTACTTTGTTTTGTAAACATATAATACAACGTATTTAAATGAATAAAAAAAACATAATTAAATTCAATTTATTTTAATAAATTTACATTGTTTTATCCAAAAAATACAAAACTAATTCATAATTATATTTAATTTAAAAAATTAATAAATTTTATTGTCTGTTAATTTCATTTATAAATAATTAAAATTTTTGTTAATGTATATATTTGACACATGCGAATAGATTATAACTGCGATTTAAATTAAATTAGATTAGAAAAAAATGAATAGTTTATAAAAGTTTTTATTCGAATCAGAACACGAAGTGTTCTGATGAGTTATGTTTTGTATAGAAAGTTAGTTGAGTGGGAACAGGAGAGACGAGTGGATGGGTGTGTCAGAACTCCAATTAATAACTAAGTGTTTAATTAACAATTAATAAGTTTTTAAATAAAGTTAATTTGGTTTTAAGTAATGTCTAAGTTATTGAATATAATATATGTAAATTGTGAATAGAGTTACTATAGTAACTGCGCTGAGTCAGTTGAGTGATTCAAAGTTGAATAAGTCCAACCCGAGTCTGGAACAGACTCGGCCCTTCAAAGAAGCATCCATCGAACCCAGTCCGGTAGCACCGGGAGGCCGGGCAGTGTAGAGTCAAAAGTGACTCCAACTCTCATCTCTACTCACAAACCTCATATGTCAGGTCAGTTCAACATATAATCGGGACACTAAGCACAGGGACGGGCCTGGCATATGACATCTGGTGGAGGAAGCAAACTCCCACCCACACCCATGGAGGAATACTTAATGTAAATCGCAAAATTTATTTTAATTTGTTTGCCGGCGCTCAAATTGTAAATGTGTTTCAACTAAAACAATAACTAATCGACGCATATCATGGACTGATATGATTCCGATAAACTTATTTGGTTCGCATAGAGACCGTAGTTCAATCCCTATGAGTAAAATTGACGAAAACTTTGTGAGTAATAACTGTGATAATAATAAATTCAATGTGAACAATATGTCTGAATTTAATATAACGGGAGATCAGATCAATAATGAAATAAGACAAGAAAATAGTGCGCATAAAGACAATACACATACAGACATTGAAGAGGGAATAAGTAATAGATATTTAGCCGAAACTATAGAGAAAATGAGTGAAAAAATGTTAAATTTTGACAAAAATATAAGAAATATATTCCAAAATCTCGCACATCTAAACACGACAATCAACACAACAAGACCAAAGACCACAATTGTAGACCAAGCGGTTGTTGACGACGAAGAGCACAACCAGAGAACACATAAACCGAAACAAAGATCAAATAACGAGAACACAACAGAAATTTTACGGTTAGCTACGAAAGCGATAGAGTTGTCTAAAAGACCTATAAAACTCGAGGGTTTGAAGTTATTCGACATAATGTCAAACTCGAAACAATGGCTAAAAGAATTTGAATTCTACGCAACAGCAGCGAACTTACCGCAAGAAAAATGGGCGAAAAATGTTGGAAAATATATTTCAGAATTTCATTTAGACAAGTACAAAGACTTTTACGACGACTACGGCACTTGTCGTTGGCTTGCATTTAAAAGCCAATTTGAAACACACTTTCCGTGCATTTATCAGAAGGCCGTCGCAAGAACAGAAGCAAAAAGTTTACGAATCGAGGACTTCCCGACAACACAAGACTTTGTTAAAGAAGCTATTAAGCGCTACGAAGACGCAGGGATTGAAGATCCGTTTGAGATAGCGGACGACATATGCATGAAATTAAAGCCAACCGCAAGGCGCATGATATACAGTCAAATGATTAACTTTAAAGGCGACACAAAAGAACTTTTATTAAAAATTTTATAAATTATTAACGCCGAAGACAACATCGATAACAGGTATCCGCAAAAACAACAATTCGGGCGACAAAACAATTATAATAATAACAGACACAGAAGCCCTTCGCTCAACGTATGGTCAAGAAATAAATTAAATTCGCGAAATAGAGAGAATAGATCACAAAATAGATATTATTCGAAAATTACGTGTCATAGATGTCAACGAATAGGACACTATCAGAGCAATTGTTATACGCGTCTATACAACAACCGAAGCAGAAGTCAATCGCCACAACATTACAACAATAATAATAATTACAACAGAAGTCGCGCACAATATAAACCTCAAAACAACAGAAACTCGAATTATTATCAAAATAGTTTTTATAATAACAGAAACAATAACTACAGAATTAATAGAAGTAATTCGCAAAACCGGAACACAACTTACGCACAAACATCGACACAATCTAATGATAGACGTTATACTCGAAATAATGATAATAAAAACAGTAGACAACAACCCGATACAGTCAATGCGACTTAAAATTTAAATGCAATAGCCACTCCTCTAAGAGCGGGAGTGCGGCCGTCGACAGAAGTTTCTCAAATCACTTCATGTGTGTCCGGCCCTACATTACAATTTGTTTAAATAATTTTAAAGTCGACACCGGAGCCCAATATAATGTAGTCTCATACCGCGTCTCATTATCTGATAAAGAGATAATAAAAAATTGGATTAATGAAATGATGGCAAAAGGAGCGATAAGTCCATCGAATTTAAGAATGACGTCACCATTAATTGTAGTAAAGGCTAATGAGAAGAAGCTATGTATAGTCATTGATTATCGATATTTGAATGATTTTATTATTGCCGATTAATACCCATTGCCTACATTCGACTCACTTGTGGAACAACTTGGAGGTTCCGAATATATGTCTATATTTGATTTAACTATGAGTTTTTATAATCTCGAATTAAATCCGAATGCACGCGAGTTAACGGCATTCATAACGGAAACCGAAGTCTACCATTTTAATAGACTGCCGATGAGACTAAAGACGTCACCGAAAGCGTTACAGAAATTAATTAATGAAATTATTTCGGATTATAGGTGGATTTTTCTGAACTCTTATGCCGACGATTTGTTTTGTAATTCGGCTAATTTTAACGAACATTTACATTACTTATCTATATTATTTGAACTAATGCGAAAGAAAGGATTGAAATTGAAACCAAAAAAGTGTCAATTGTTTAAGAAAAAAGTAAAATTCTTGGGTTTCAACATATCGATGGAAGGCATCGAAATCGATGAGAAAAGAATCAAAGCAATAACGGCAATGAAATTGCCGAAAAATGTGAAACAAGTTTGTCATTTCATGGGAATGATTAATTTTGTCAAAAACTTTTTCAATCCGAATATGGCTAAACATGACAGAATGTTATTAAATCTGGTTAAAAAAGACACTAAGTTTGAATGGACTTATATTCATAAGATTAATTTTAATTTCTTTAAAACTGCTTTGACTTTTGCGCCAATATTGAGTCATTTTGACGAGAATTTACCGAAAATCATGAAAACAGATGCGAGTGATTACGGAGTAGGCGGTGCTCTATGCCAACTCGAAGACAATGTTATTAAAATAATTTCTTATTTTCAAAAACTATTGAAACCTAATCAAATAAATTGGTCTGCATGTGAAAAAAAGTTATTTGCGATTATTGTCGGAATTAGACGACACCGGAAGGAGTTAATTGGTAAACACTTCCAAATACATACAGACCATATAACTTTGGTAAGCCTTAATAAACTTTAAAAATATGCGATTAACTTGATATGCAGTGGAAATGTCTGAGTTTTTAATTTCACTGTTATTTATGTTAAAGGAAGAGATAATTTTTTAGCCGATTGTTTGAGTCGACTTATTGAGTCAAAGGAGAAGTACGAAATAGACTCACAAAACGCAGACTTAATATACAGTAAGGACTTAATAAAAATAATATCAAAACATAACGCGAAAGCAAACTATGAATTGATTGATATATTGTGTGAATTCGAAACAAACTTTAAACAAAATATTACCGAAAACGAAGTCTTCGAATTATTAGTAATAAACGATACTATTGACGACATTGACATCAATTCGATACAAAACTATCAAACGCACGACAAGATGTGCTCAGAAATCAAAAACATTTTATTAGTAAAATTGAGAAAACATAAGAAAATTTTACCTAAGTTTAAACTCGTAAACAATATATTATATTGAAAACGAAAGCGAATTGCAAACAAAGAACAAACATAATTTAATTGCGTTTTACCCGAAATATTAATCCCTAAGGTATTAGACAAATACCACAATGACTCTAAAACAGGTGGACATATGGGTCAACAGAAAACCGAAGAAAAGATAGCCGTAAAGTTTTGGTGGCCAGGAATGCGTGAAGGCATTCGTAATTATTGTAAAAATTGTGTCACTTGTCAACAAAATAAAATCCCTAAGAACTATCGATTCGGATTCATTGAAGTGATCGGCGCACCGGAGTCGCCATTCGCAACAATTAATGTAGATATTATGGGGCCGTTCCCTATTTCAACTAAAGGTAATAAATGCCTAATCGCTGCCACATGTAGACTAACCAGGTGGGTCGAAGTTATGGCTATTAGCGATCAAAAAGTTGACTCTGTTCTGAAATTTTTGAATGAAAAGATATTTTTGAAATTTTCTATACCGAAGCGGATTATTACGGATAGAGCCGCTGTATTCATGGGTAATAAGTTCCAAGAAATGTTAACCGGACTTAATATAAGGCACTCACCGACTAGTAGTTATTATGCAAGCGGTGACGGTTTAAGTGAAATATCTAATCAAAAACTTTTACACATATTGCGATCATATTGTACACAAAAGCAACGAATTGGAATTTATATTGCAAATTGGCCGCAAAAATAATTAATAATCAGATAAACAAAACGACTAAATACTCTCCATTTTTTTATTATACGGATTCAACAATACCTCTACATTTGAGAGGAAACTCGATATCGAAAAACTAATTGAAGTGAATAAAGAGACAACACCCGAAGCCAATACAATTAAATGTTGGGCTAATGCCAGAGCCGAAACAAAAGCGAATATCGAGTTAGCAAAACATAAATGGAATCAGTTTCGCAATCGGAAACTTAATAAACCGAAGTTTGAGAATAGATCGATAGTATGGACTGTCGACCGGACTATTTTATTGAAAACTTTAAAGAAGTTAAAGCGTCCACTATATGGACCATTTGTTGTCGTTAGAGAAGCCGGTCAAAGAGGCATTTACAAGATTATTAGTTTAAATAAAAGACAAAGAGTTATTAGAACTGTTAACGCACGCCTGTTATGGCCATATTTAGGACCAAAACCAAAATAAAAATAATCGGGACACTAAGCACAGGGACGGGCCTGGCATATGACATATTTATATTAAATATCATTTACAGTTTTGTCTATAACAATAAATATATAATTAAAATTTTTAATATTTATAAAATTTGACAATAAGTTTTTAAAACTTGTATATATTATTTGAAAATAAAAATATTGATTATTTATACGATTTAGGTAAAATATATTTAAAAAATTTTAATAATTTAATCGTATTGCAAAAATTATTTTTAAATATAATTTAATATTTTAAATATCATTGATTTATTATGTTTAAATTTATAAATTGAGGAAAAAATAATTACTACTATTATATTTTTTAGAGTGTTTTTAAATTCTTATATACAATATTGTTTGAAATTTGATAAATGTTTTATTAATAATGTATATCATATATAAAAATTAATTTAGTTAAAATTTTTAAAAGCTATAATTTAAATATTTAAATATAACAAAAATGTTACAATGAAAACATTTCTAATTTATATCAATTAATTAAATATTAATTATAAAATGCTTTAAATTCCTACATTAATTTCATTGTCATCGGATTTAATTAAAATGACAAATTTAATTTAAATGCTTTTTAATAGAAAATTTACAAATTAAATTAAATTAAACATTTATTTGTTATATTTTTATTTATAACTTGGAAACCAAGTTTATCGGTCTTTAATCTTTTTTATTGCAAAAATTGTATAAAAATAATTTTGATTTAAATATTGAATATTATATCTTATATTGAATATTATAATTGTTTTCCATATCCGACATAAATACCAAATTATGATACCAAACATTTTTATATAAAAATTAAATTATTTAGCATTTTTCAATAATATTTAAATTACTCAAAAATTTATATCCGGTATAAATAAATTATTAAAAGACTTTGTGTTTAAATTTTGGTAACATGTTTTGCGGTAAAAATTATTTATTAATTAACTATCAATATTATATATAAATTTTTATTAAATAATTTAACAATAAATATTCCTTTAATCACTTTTATAAAAAAATAATTAAAAATAATTTTGTTTTTCCTAATTTAAATATATTTTATATAGTTCTATAATTTTTTTTTAATTTTCTTCCTATACAAGAATAAACAATAGTAAAGCAATCCGTCAACAATAAAGATTTAAAATAGTATAATCAGTAATTATTTGAAATATTTAAGAATGTAACATTATTAAACCTGTACATTTTGAAAAAATAATTAGATATGTGAATTTTTATTTTTAAAGTTTTTGACATATTCTACAAATTTGAAAATGCAAAATTTTTGCAACGTTTCTACATTTAGCATCTTCAATTATTGTTAAGCAAACATATGTTTATAATTTTTGTTTATAATTATTAAAGTAAATTATTATTTAAAAAATTTTTCAAAAACTTATCAAGAAAATTAATTTTTTTACATTTTATATATTAAGTTATGTGCTGTAAAATTAATGTCTATTCTAATCGAAATAGATTTTATTTTTAATATTCTTTTGGTAAAAATTTTAAAAGTTTCTAAATTATAACTTAAATTAATAATTTAAAATAAAAAATAATAAAAACAATTATTTATTAAATTAAAACCAAAACAATGTATTGAAAATTTGTTATTCCATTTATTACTTAATTGATAAATTTAAATAAATAAATATTTAACAAATATTTATGCATTCAAAGAATGGCATTCAATCAATTAATTTTAAAATTGTTGTTAAAATTTAAAAAAATATTAATAATTATTTACAGTTTTGTTTCCAAAAAAATATTTAGATCAATATTAATTAATCCAATTATTATTTGATTGCAGAAATATCTTTGAATCACATTTAAATAATTTAATTATTTTATTTTCAGAGAATTATCTTTAGCTCGATAAATTAAATTAAAAACAATTAAAATTTTTAATTATTAAAAAAAATTTAGAAATAAATTTAGAAGGAATTATTGATGCGGTGATTGAATGTTATTTTCTTTCCCTTCCGTTCAGTGCTTATTTGTCGCACTTCTCCTCATTTCTCTTATTCTCTGTTTTTGAATCAATCGCTTTATTCAAGTCATTCACGCTTTTAACGATGTTTTAAAACAAAAATTTTTATTATACAAAATCATTTTTATTATACAAAATTATTTTTATTATACAAAATTATTTTTATTATACAAAATTATTTTTATTATACAAAATAATTTTTATTATACAAAATTATTTTTATTATATTAAATTTGCCTAAATTTAATTTGATATATTATTTAATATTAAGATAATATTTTTCAAAATATTTATATATTTTATATATACCAACATTCCATAAATGCAAAATAAATTTATAGATAAAATGATCATGCATGTGTAAATAAATTAAGTTTAGTCTCGGCAAATAATTAAAAAAAATTGTATTTAAAATGTCAAAATTTTTTTAATTTAACATTTTAAAAATATTTAATAAATTATTATTTAAAAATTAAAAAACTATTTGTTATATTATTTGTCAATTAAATTTACATATTCAATTTTTATATAATTTATATATTTTTAAATTAATTTAATTCTCTGTTTATACAAATTTATATTATTTTGCAAAAATTAATCAAATAGAATTTGATATTATAATATAATAATTGTTACTAACGTTAAATATTTATTAAATAAATTACATTATATTATCTAGTAAAATTAATATTAAATTTGAAAAACAATAATCTAAAAAATAAATAAATGTTGATGCATCAAGTAGCCAATAATAAATTTTCAACTATTTTGTTTATATAAAAAAGTATTTATTTTTTATTTACAGTTTAATTTAATAAAACTTTAACTTAAAATTTGATAAAATGTAATTTTAAAATGGATAAACATTATAATCAAATTTTAAAATTATTTTAAATTTAATCAAATTTACTTTTCAAAAGTAATGTTTTGTTTTTAAAAAAATTGAATTAACAAACTAAATAATAACTAAATGTTTTAATCGGATATCATTGACTGTCGAGTTATCTGAAATGTGTCGAAACATCAAACTTCTTATTGACAAAAAGTTAATAAACGCCAACAAATATTAAGTGTTATAGTGGGAGAAAACTTTAAAAGTGTTAATATTGCTTATTCTAAATTTTGTCATATTTTAACCAAACAATAAAAATGCGCACACATTCCGGTAGCCATGTGCTTTTAAGCTAACCGTTATGACGTCAATGACTAACCGGGGTGTTTTCTCAATTTTAAAGGATTTCGAAAATTATAGTGCCTTATGAAGGACGCATCGAAAATGACACTAAACGTTTAGTTGACAATTGGTTCTGAATGATTAAAAATTTTTAAGCTAAGTTTTAATTTTAAATTAGTAAAAATTAAATAAATATATAAATTAATAAAAATTAATTTTTTCTTATTTATTACAAATAAATTAAAATTATATATTTGCAAAACAAATAAATAAATATTTTTTAAATTAAATAATTAGAAAATTTAATTTATTTTAATGGCATTTTTAAAGTTTAAAAAATAATGTAAATTTAAATTGGCAATTATGTTCTAACAATTATGTTCTTATGTAAGCCACTTTTACTATATTATTTAATTTTGATTAAATAAATTATTATTTAAATTTTAATTTACAATTTTTTTTTTAAATATTTATTTTTAAAATTTTTATTTTGTTCAAACTTAACTTTTTCCAAATTGGTTTTTTTTAATTTTAATTAAAATAATAAATTTAATGTAAATTAATTATTAATATCACATTGCATTTTATAATAAAATAAATTTTTAAAATCTTTATAATTATAATATTTTAAAACTTATTAACAAGGTTAGGACAATTAGTTATTAAAACCCTGGTTAATAGTGACTATAACAGTTAACAAAAACAGATTAAATAGTTTCTCAAAAAATAATTTACTTTTTTGTAAAAAATTAGATAAAAATCATATAAAAATCTTAAATAGCATTACAGTCTCTCCCGATTCGGTACACACTACACTACAACTACACTACAGCTCGATTCCATAAAATTTGTTCACTATACGCGGGATTCACTATAACTAATCAAAATTCCATAAGATATTTAAACTTGGTTCTTAGCAAACTGTTTACTATAAACAGGTATTCACAATAAGCGGGTTAACATTAAACGGGATAGACTGTATTCAGTATACAGTCCAGGTCCATTCCTATCAATTGAGTCGGGCAGAAAATTTGTAAGATAAAAATAGACTTTGATAAAATAAAACATTATTTATTAGAAAAATTATGGTAGTTACTATTTTTACACAATAATTAATTTAAATAATGATTAATTTTTAATTGCTTAAGATTTTAAAACTATTAATAATGATCTCTTTTTGTATTTGACAAAACTATTAATCAATTGATAATTTCGAGTTTTTAAATACAATATTAAATTGTTTTTAATTTACTAAAATCAAGCATCAAATCATTTGATCGATTACTGTGTAAAACATAATTAGTTTTATTATAACGTTATTTATTTAAGAATATTTCTATTACTTAAATTGAATCTAATTTTGTATTGATTTATATACAAATGGTTTTATAATATAAGGGACGAAAATGGAATTGTTTAGCATTGTTTTTATAGTAAATGGTTATTGGTTTTAGTATATAATAGATAAAAATGGAAAAGACAGAATTGGACGTAGACTGTATTTCTAATGCGATTCAGGAATTCATTTTTTCCAAAATCTTTTTATTTTATTGAAACTATAAGTTTTGTATTTCCCTTCAAATACAACGTAATGTACATAAAAACTTAAAATAGTTATTTATCTTTGGAATAATTATTAACCATTCAAATAATTATTTATAGTTATTATTAAAATCAGTTAAATTGCTATTCAGGACATAATCGGTGCACATCCCGAACACCAAGGCTATATTATGTTCTGGGCCGATAGTTAAAATAGTTAAAAATCCAAACCTTGCTTATTAAGTAAAGTTAAATTTAATTTAATAAATATATTAGATGTTTGGTTAGCAATTAATTTTAAATAATAAAAATTATAATAATTAAATCGTTTGATGTTAAAAACGTTAGAAATTAACTTAACAAAAAAATAATCTACAATTTGTTAAAATTTTTAATTATATAATTTATTATTTACAGTTTTATTTCAAAATAATAATTTAAAAATAATTATCAAAGCATTAATTTATTTAAATTATAATTAAATTTATAATTTTGTTTTATTAATTTGATAAAACTGAAAAACGTGAATACATAAATATCTTACTAAAGATCAAAACAAAATATTAAAAATTTATTTTGTGTTTTCAGAATGAAATTGTCACCAATTCAGCACAACCGGCGAAATTTTTATTTGTAAAACGGACAAAATTTTAGTAGGCCAATTTTCAAATATTGATGATATACAATTATAACCAGTGGATGTTCTTTGCTATCTCCTACTAATAAGTAACGGAAAATTTTTATCACTTTTATAGCATAAAATTGAAATTTGGGTAAACTCACAAAATATAGATTTTAAACATTAAAGATATGATTAAATTTCTAAATATAAGTTTAAAAGAGATAAATATAGAAAACTTATTGCTTATCTGTTTTCATATAGTTTTTGGATTGCGTTTATCTGTTTATTTGTTTTTGAGCGCAGGTGTTAGTGATTAACTGGATTGTCTACGTTTAAAACTATGTTTCTTATGCAGTGTAACTCAATAGTAGCAAAGGACAACTTCTGATTATAACTATCCATAATTTGTAACTATAAACTAAATTTTTTGCAAATTTAAAAATACAAATAAATATCATTTTATTATTATTTATTAAATTAAAATTTATTTAATTATAATAATTGCAAATAATCTGTTTGAGTATTATCACAAGTAAATATAAATTTATTTTTAAATTAAAGATTAATTAAAAACATTAAAATGGGTGGCAAACAAAAACTTGTTATAATTAATGAAAATTTTTAGTACTATTTGAAATCAAATAAAAAATTTAATAAATTAATAAATTTAATATAACACTTTTTAATTTTTAATCTAAATTTTGTACAATTAATTGCAAACATAATGCAAAATTATTTAAATTAAAAATATAAAAATTTAAAAATTCACTAAATTTGAATTTAAGTAATTCGACATTATTTTTGTTTTAATTATACAGAAATAATTTCTTAATGCTTTGTTTCTTAAACATGTTGGTATTTTGTAGTTAAAGTACTTTAACATGTTTAATTAATTGTAATTAACGTGAAATGGATTGACGCTTATCGGCAATGCACTTAGTCATATAATGCTTTATTGAAAAGCACACTGAAAAACTAATACAGTTATTATAGATATACATAGCCGCTACATTGGTGCTCATTTAAATTACGCAGCCAGTTTTGTCATCAAACACAGCAAATCAAATGGCCTTACGCCAACAATTATTTGTTGGAATATCAGCTTGAGCCAAGCGAATTTTATTTATTAATTTTATAAATAAAGTTTAAATATATAAAATATTAATAATTAATTTGCAAAACGATTACAATTAATTAGTAAGTCGGTGTAGCGGAGGTCAATAATGTAATCAATTAAATTCTGTTTAAGATTATGTATCAATAAATTATTTTTTCCAATTTTTCTTCAAAATAATATTAATTCAATATAAATATTAAAAACTTTTTCAAAATTTTTAAAAAATAAATTTAAATAAATTATATTTTTAATTCATTAAAATTTAATTTAAATATAATAATAATATTTTATAATAATATTATTAATAATTTGAAATAAATATTTTAAAAACTAAATTAAATTTTAAATAAATAAGTTATAGTTGTAATATATTCATATTTTGTAATATAAATAATTGAATAAACATTTTTGTTATTTAAAAGTTAAATTAAATTAATAGTTTTAGTACAATAATTTTTAAATAAGTAAATAAATAAATATAGAATTTCAAAATTTTAAAATAGTTTTTAATTTTTATATTAATTTATAACAAGTTTTTTGAGTAATATTTTGAGATAATATAAAATTTGGTTTGACGTAAAAAAATAATTTTGCAAATTAAATTTGAAAAACATATATAATTATTGATTTATTTTAAAATCAAAAATTAAATATTATAAAATGTCATAAATTAGAAATAAATAATATATTTTTACAGTTAAAATCTGTCTCTAAAAATTGATATTTATTTATTTTATAATTTTGTTCTTTTATTTAACTATGCAAAACATTTAACAATAAATAAATATTCACAAAAAATAATCAGAAAATTAAAAGGATATACAAAATAAATCTAAACCATTTTAAAATTTAAAAGTTTTTATACTGTTATAAAAGCATAAATAAATAATTGGAATTTTTTCTATATAATGACTTACATTTATTATTATTTAACTAACAGATGCTAAATAGATTTATCAAGGTAAATGTTTTACCAGTTAAAGCAGGCCGCAATTTTGAAAAAAATAGTAAGCCAGAAAATATTATAGTGATACGGCCTGGCACTCCTGCCAAACCAATTTACACGAAACAAGTTATTAGTATCTGCAGCGTTGGAAGGACCGCCGGCCCAATAACAAAACTAGCACAAACAACAAGTACACTTAAATCAAAACATGTAATTGAAATCAAAATTTCAATTTATTAAAATGAAAGCTTTTACTCTTTTTATATACCCATCGGCCGGAAACTATGTTCCGGCCGATAAGACGTCTGTTGCACACGGCTCTCGCTGGCTATCTATTGAATCGGGTTGACGCTGTGTCAACCCGATTTAGTTATAAGTGGTGTGATCGTACGATCACACCATTTATTGACTCTAAAATGCGAATTATACATTTTTTATGCATTGTATTTTGGCTGATCTAGGTATTGTTGGCAAACATAAGCCAGATTTCTACATTATTATATATTACAATTTTGTTAAATTTTTTATTAGTGTTTTAAAGATTGTCAAAAGCAATTTTTAATTTATTAATAAAAAAAAGTTTTTAAAAATTAATCTAATTTTTAATTCAAAATTGATACTATTAAATTTGTTATTTGGGAATTTTAATTTATTAAAAATCAATTTGAATTAATTTCAAAAAATATTTTTTGTTTTGATTAAATTAATGTTTCATTTCATTATGTAAATCTGTTTAATATACTATATAAACAACTTAAAAAACAGCAGATTTTTAATTTATTTAATTCAATTAACAAAGAATGTTTTTATTTTTTTAATCTAATAAAATTAATTGATTTTCATGTTTATATTTACAAAATTTAAGCAAATAAAATTTAATTTTTAAAAATTTATAAAATATTGTTTGCAAAACTACAAAATTTAAATAATCAGGTAATTAATATTTCTTATTTAAAAATTGCTATAACGATATTCATATTTGAAATATAAATAAATAAATATTTAATTTAGTGTTAAAACAATATTTTATTAAATTTTGTTTCTATGTTATTTTGATTTGTAGCAATTGTAAATAAATGTTAATAATTAAGATAGTTGATTAATAAAAAATTTGTTAATTTAAAGGTAAAAATAAAAAAATTTACACTGGATTAATTTTAAATGTTACAAATTATTTTATTTATCTAATTAAAACTAATTAATAATAAAATATTAAAATAAATTAAATTATGTTTTTTTATTATTTAATTTTAATTATTTATTTTTATAGAAAAGTTAATTTAGTGCAATAAAAAATTTGTATAAATTAAGATTTTTAAATAAATGTTTTCAAATAAAACTGTAAATAATAATTTATTTAATAATATATTTTAACAAAAGTTTTTTATATTTTACAAACAGTTTATCAAATATAAATATGTCAAATTAACATTTATTATCTTAATTAAAAAGGCAAAATTAATATAAATTTAATTTTAATAATTTAAATCATTAATTTATTTTGCTATAAATATATTTTAAATTTTGTTACGGTTGATACTGCAAGCGTTGCGTAATATTTACGTCATTTAGTCGATAGTTGTCGATAAAAGCGCGAGAGATATCGAAGCGTTTCAAATAATTTGTCGCAAAACTAAATAGTAAGAATTAGCCACAATTAGAATCGAGTATTATGTCCAGTCAAGCAAAGACCAGTTGGCATAAAATTTTCGCAAAGAGATAATTAATAATAATGAATTTATTAAAATATATTGTTGTAATTTTTTGGTTTTTTAAATATATATAAAATTATGAATAAATTCAAATTGAAGTTTTTTTAATACCGTATTCCCTCACATATTGGTACATGTACATATAAGGTGAGTTTGGGCTTTACGTAATTATACCCCGGGGTATGTTGTACAGTACTTATAAAACGAGGAAAAAAATCGTTTTTGTAATTAAATTTCATTCAAATATTTTTGATAAGAAACGCAAAAAATAAAGGTTTAATGATTAAAGATATGAAATGTTTGAAAACTATTCAAAACAAAAATAAAGATGAGAAATCATGTGATTATAATAACATATCTTAAACTTAAAGATATTCATTTCTATTGAAATCGTTTAAAATATTTGTTAAAAAATCAAATATATTTGAATTAATTATATTTAAAATGAGTTCTGAAAATATTTAAAATAAGTTATAAAATTGCAGTTAAATGGGTTTCAATTGTTTGAATTAACATTTTTGAAAAATTAATTAAAATTTTTTTTATTGGCGTTGACTTTATTAGATTTTTATTGGTTTTACTAGTAATTGCAAGAATGAAAACTTGCATTTAAAACTTAAGAATTTTGTAGAATTTTAAAAAATTAAAACAATTGAC
Organism: Belba bartosi; assembly: GCA_034693685.1. Lineage (NCBI taxonomy): Eukaryota > Metazoa > Arthropoda > Arachnida > Sarcoptiformes > Damaeidae > Belba > Belba bartosi. Next base: position 21,753 of record JAQFXP010000500.1, read on the forward strand.
TATAATTTAGGATTAACCAATTATAAAAAAAAATTAAATCAGAAGAAGACGATAACATTGATTTTGAATAATTTATAAGTTTATTGAATAAAATTATTAAATTTTAAGTATTAAAACATTTAGTGTTAATTATTTAAGTTTGGGTTTACCTCGCCTTATATGTACATGTACATAGAGGCTTTGGATCAAATATAGTGAAAAGGTATATTTCACCTTATATGTACATGTACATAGAGACTTTGGATCAAATATAGTGAAAAGGTATATTTTACCTTATATGTACATGTACTAATATGTGAGGGAATACGGTACATATAAAGTTTTAAATTTAATAAAATACATAAACAGAAAAATTTATTAAAAATATATTTATTTATATATTGGTAAATTTTATTATTTTTTCAAACTTACCAAATAAAATAAACAATAAATTTAATTAAAAATTACATAAAGATTTTATACACAAACTTATTTAAAAATGAATTGAGTTTGATAATTTAAATAAAACCTATTTGTTTGTAGTCAATAACAAGTTTTATTTTGACTTTTTATTGTAACAATTCAGCAGTTAATTAATTTATGTTTATATGGTTTTAACTAAAAACATATAATTATTAAATTATAAACAGTAATTAATACAAATATAAAATTTTAATTTGAGTCTAATGTTTTATCTTTACCAAATGTGCAAATTATTTAAATAGTTAAATTTAACATGATATTACACATAACTGTAAATATTAAATGGAAAATATAAATTAATGAACAAAATAATTAAAGCAGGTAAATTTTTATGATGGGAAAACAGAGGCCAAGAATTTAATTAATTAATTTCTGTTAAAGTCTATTAATCAATAAATTATTTTTTCCAGTCATAAATTATTAATTCAATATAAGTTTTAAATTTTTAAAAATATTTAAAAAATAGTAATAAATTAATTAGATAATTAATTTGAGACGAATCGAACTCTGACTTAAATAAAATTTAAGACTAATTTGAAAAACTAGTTAACTTTTCTAATATGCGATTCATTCTTTATAAACTTTATTTTTATGAGCGCATACGTGACTCTTATTGCGCAACTACTACTCTCATTATGCGGCTCATACCGCTAAACTGTACTTGTTTAGTTTGCATACATGACTATATCTCTGTATATACCTAAAATGTATTCTAATTACACTTTAGTTGTAGTTCAATCGTAGACCAATTGCTACACGCATTGTGTCTCTAATCGAGCCCATACTTGACTCATAACTGTTGTTTACCTTTGCGACTCTACTATAGTCGCACCAATTATATTGTGTTTTAAATCAAATTTGGATTAAATTTAATTGTAATTATATCGCTTGCACTATACCTAATAACGCATTCGCGCGACATATTTGTCGCCAACATATCGTTATCTCAACGCAGGACTAATCTTAACTTGCATCAATTCCAATACAATTCTCATCAACTCAAGAAAACTGGTCTCACAAAGCGCTATCACTAACTCAATCGACAACAAATTCGGTCTACTCGTATCGTTCGATACCACACACACTCTCACCGACAACAGCAACACTACAGTCAACGTCTCGTCAAGTGACGCCTCCCAACTCGACCGTCACAAATTAATTAAAATTTTATTTAAATATAATAATATTTTTAAATAATATTAGTAATAAATTAAAATATAAGTTTAAAAAACAAATTTAATTATTTAATGAATAAATTATATTTGCAAAATTTTTTTTATTTTGTATTATAAATGATAGTATTAATTTTTTTTATTTATTTAAAATTTGAATAAATTATGATGAATATATTAAATTAGTATATAAAATTTAATATTATTTTTAAAATATAAATTAAATATTACAAAGCAAATTCGGGACATGTTACATCAAAAAATTTTAAAATTACTTTGACACTAAAGCAGATCAATTATGTATTAAAAATTAGTAATGCACTAAAAACAAATTTAATAACAAAAATTCAGTAAAAATTTTATTTATATAATATTTCTGCTATAATTGCTAAAAAATTTAACAAATATTCTTTATTTTTAGAATTTAGTTAATTAATTAAAAATTAAAACAAATTTTCAAATTACGTATTTAAAATTTAATTGTTTAATTTTAAAGTTTGAAACAGATGTCGCCCAAATAATAACTAAATAATTTTTTTTTAATTTTTAAATATTTAAATTAATATTTGCAGTTTTGCTTTAAAATAATTATTAATTAAATATGAATTTAACAATTATTTAAAAGTATTTCTTATCATTTAATATTTGGAGAAAAAATTTGCTACCAATTCAGTTAAATCGGCTTAATATCTAATTGTAAAACTGACAAAATTTTAACATTTAAATATTGATAATATACAATTATAATTATCCAAATTTTTAATAAATATAAACCGAATTTTTTACAAAATTAAAAATACAGGTAAATATTATTTTATAATAATTAATTAAATTTTAATTTATTTAATTATTATAATGGCAAATAATCTGTTGGAGTATTGTCAGAAATGAATATATTTTATTATTAATTAAAAATTAGTTAATTAGCGTTAAATCAGAAATTGTTTATAAGTAATGAATATGTCTGAAAAGTTTGGATATATGTGTCGATAACATGGGTTGATAATATGTTTGAAGCCAAGGTTATTAACAAATAATAAAATAATATTGGCCAAATAGTATATAACAACAGATTATATGAAATTTTATTCGCTAGATATAGCTGAAAAAACTATCGATTACATGTTTAAGACACTTGTGAATAAAATAAATAATATTTGGTCATATTTATACTTAATTTCTTGTTTTATATTAATAATTTAATAAAATATGTTTTAAAATCTAAATTATATAAATAAAAAATTTGTTGATTAGTATATTGTATTTTGCAAAATTGCAAATATATTTTGTTCGGTTAAAATTAATTTTAAATAATTTTTAAATAAATAAAAATTTTAAACTTTTTTATTCTCAAGTTTTTATGCAAAATACCATAAAAATAGAATTTTATAATAATAATTTTATTAAAACAATATTTATAAATTTTTTTTGCTTCAATTGCTGTAAAATTGAACACAAGTATTTCATTTTCAAAATTTAATTGATAAATTATCAATAATAGCAAAGTATAAAATTATTTATTAAAATATCAAATAAACATTGAAAATTATTAGGTACATTTAATTTTTAAAATGCTTAAACTATTACGGTATTACATAATGTTTAATTAATTATAAATATAATAATTTATATGTTTAACTGCTAAAAGTATTTGGACCATAATTTTCAGCCAATACGTTAATTTATTAAATTTTGTTTAATATTATAATTATATAAATTATTATTTACAGTTTTGTTTTAAAATAAATAATATTTGAATAAAAATTATAAAAGCTTATAAAAATAATTTTTTAATTTTTACTATTAATTAAATTATTTATTAATTTAAAATTAATGTTATAATATTAACTTTAAAATTCAAATAATTAAATTGAATTTGTAAAATATTTATTTTTTGTAATAAAAAATATTTTTTTTATAGAAATGAATTATGATTTTTGCAGTAAAAAATTGAATAAATTAATTGATTTGATTTAAATAATAAATTAAAATATAAAAATTTATTTTTTCAATTTCAATTTTTTACTCAATAATGTTTTTAAATTTGTAACATCAAAATATTTTACAAAAAAATACATTAATACTTATACACAACACATAAATTAAATTATATTTATAGAAATTTTTCGTATAAATATTTAAATTTATTTTAAAATTGTTTCTAATAAATAACTTTAAAATTTTAAATGTTGTAAATAATATTTATAAATAAATATAATACTTGTAAAAATTTGTAAAATAAATAATTAAAATAAATAGTTTCTAATAAAACTGTAAAAATTGATTTATTATTTTATATATTTAAACAGAATAAAATATTTTTAATTACTGGATGAGTAGAAAAATGTAATTTTTTAATTTGCTATTTTAAACAATAATTATTATAAAATTGGTTAAATCTTTTGGCCAATTAAACAATGTAAATTTGGAAAATTAAATTGAAAATTATTATGTTGTTTTAACTTAACTCACTCCAATGTAGTATTTGTTTGCAAAGTAAAACAAATTAAATTTACAAAAATTTAATGAAAAAATAAATTTTATATTCAAACTATGTAAATAATTAATAACTTATTTATTTAATTAGACAAATTGACAATATTTAAAATAGTAGAAATTCGTAATAAATTTGATTTAAATTTTGTTTTAACAAAATAAATAATTTAACATTGTTTTGAATAGTTATATTTAAAGTTTATATGCATTTGTAATTGATATATAAATTGTATTAATTGTTGTAATTAAAATTGTGTCTAAACAATTTTGACGCGTAATTGACAAACATTTTTGAATATAAAACAATTGCTCATTTCATAACACACTACTTGTAATGTGTTTAATGCACAAACAACTTATTTCAAATTGCAACTAATTTGAAGTTTACACAACTATTTTTCCCACAAATTTTTACAATTGTGTTTCATATCTCTTACCAAACAATATTTAATACTTAGATTTAATTTATAAAAATAAATTATAGTTTTTGATAAACTTATGTATTGTCGGGCAACGATACCTGAACAACCATATCTTACCTGAACATATTTATGCACGTTGTTCAATAAACATGTGTTTATTTATTATCAAAGTTTAAAACAATTAAAACAAATGAAAAATTTGTAGCATTAATTAGTTAGTCTACTAAAATAATTTGAACAAATTTCAGACATCTTCTAAAATAGGCAATTGGTAACCTTTTCTTGTAGTCACTTAGATTAATTTAATAATATATTTTTAAGTATCATATTTTTAATATAATATTTATAAATTTTATAGTTTGATAAAATATATTAATAAATCGGATAATAGCTAATTCATTAGCTAATAATAGCCATACTAAAAATCTGGACTGGCTATTTTGACTTAAAATTTTGAAAAAAGGAAATTTATTGGTAATATTTTTATTTCGTTAATAGGTCTAGCTTGTTGACTAATAGAATGTTTGATGAAAGATAAGTTTCTAAAATATTAATTTAATCTAGCTTAAATGGGTTGATTAGTTAGATTTATTATATTATGAAATTCTAATAAAATGACTAATAGTAGAGTATGACTAGTAATGACTAACATTTAATAATAAATAATATATTCAAAATATGAAATGGATGAAAAGCTAATATGTGCCATCTCTTCTGTGCTTTCACCTAAACTATGCTTTTCTATGTTGTGCTTATGTTCTGCTTATTATAAGTTATAATTTATTGTATAAAAATAATATAAGTTTTTTAATAAATTATTTTATGTTTAATTTGGTCGTAAATACAATTAATTTTAATTCTACTTTCCCGATAATGCCACAAATATTATTATATAAGATTTATATTAAAATTTTGCAAATATGAATTATATTATCTAAATTATACAAAATAAATAAAATTATAAAATTGTGTTTTCAATTATATAAACGTTCTAGTTTATTTTTTTAATTCAAAAATCATAAAATATTGCTAAAATATAAATAAAAAACGTTTAAAAATACAAAGATTTTGATCGTGAACCATTGTTAAAGTATGAGAAATTAAAAAAATTATTATTTTAAATTTTATTATTAATTATCTATTAAGAATTAGCATTAATTAAATGAGAAGTTTATTGTAATTTAAAAGTCAAGTGCTTTTAGTCTATTTAAGACTCTTCATCAGAATTTGTATGATATTAAATAATAATTATATATAAATTTTGTTGTAGTTTAAAATTAGAGATTAAAACAATAGTGTTTTTAGATATTATGTGATTCCAAACAACCTATAATTAAAATTTCTTTATCTATATTATTTTATTTACAAATTCAATTTGTATAATATTTTAAATGTAAAAATATTTTTAAATTTAATTTATACATATTTTTAAAATAAAAATAAAGTTTAAAATATATATTTTTAAATACAAAATTATACAGAATAATTGAGTATTACTTATATATTAAATTTTGTTCATAAAATTATTTAGTTATATTAGTAAAATAAAATTCTTATATTTTTTAAAACTGTAAGTAATTTTTAATTTAATTATATTTTTAAACAAAATATTAAATTTATTAAAACTTGGGAGCGAAAACAAATGACTTTTAATTTTATAATAACAAAAATTATAATTAACTTATATTATAAATTTATATAGTAAAATGACAAAATTCTAAAAAATAAATGTCAAATATAAAATTTATATTTAATAGTTGGATTATAAATTAAACCTTTTTTGAAGACGGAAATTAATACTAAATTATATTTATTCTTATATTCTATTTAATTTAAATTTGAAAATTAAAACATTATTTGTAGAAAGCTATAAACTAAAGTTCTCCAAATGGTTACTCCGGAGTAAAATTTAGTACTCCAATGCATAACGTTTTCAAATGAACTTTTTGCTATTCATATAGAATATTACAATGAATGGACTGTAGAGAGAATGAGCAAATGACAAAATGTAGACAAAATTTTTTTTTAAAACAAACTAAAAGCAAATTAAATAACTAAAACAAAAATTAAATTTAATTAATACAAAATCTATTATCAAATTAATTAGAATTCAATTAAAAATCAATTTAATAATTAATTAAATAAAAATTAAAACAATTGCAAATAATTGCATTCAATTGTTTTTGCAAATAATTATATATTAATAATCTTTTATGTGTAATTTAGAATCAAATTTTAGCTATTTATTTGAAATTAGAAATTGTAGTTAAAAATATTTGTTGGGAATTATAAATGTTATTAATTTGAAATGATTTTAATGTATGACTTTTCTGAAATTAACATGTTGAAATGATCATTTTATAAAGTATAATTTTAATTCAATGCGCTAATTTTAAATTTAAGAGATCTATACTATAAACAGTCAATAATTAAAGGTAGAAATCCTTTCATATATATAATTAATATATTATTTTTATTATTTATATGTTGTTATAATATTTATTTTGTGACCGCAAGACTATTCGGGTGTTAACCGGTTGATAGTCAGCGATGCAGAAGTGGATGAGTGGAGTTAGCAATCAGTGCAAACGCTTCAGATCTTGAGTATAATAAAACAGAAATAGTTATGTCTGACCGGAAGTCGTACCTTG
>JAQFXP010000501.1:0-28950 GCA_034693685.1 Belba bartosi
TTTTCGAAAAACTTTTTCAAAACTAATTTCGAAATTATTTTTTAAAAATTATTTTCAAAAATATTGTTTAAAAAGTTCAGAAATTTTTAAACAAAACTATATCTTTAAAACTGTGCTTGTTAATCAAATAATAAATTTAAATCAATATTTCATAATATAATTCGACTTCTAATGCGTTTATTAATTGCATTCGAAACCAATACAAATAAATTTAATTAAAGAATATAATATAGAAATACGTAATTAAACTTAAAAATAAATTCTTAAAGCGTTACAATTAATTATCCGGAATAAATTAGATTATAAATATCTAAAAAATGCGCGCGCGTACAATAATTAATGAAGACTTGTTTTGAGGTTCGATTATCTCACTATTAATTTCAAACATAATTAGAATTTTTTAATTTGTCATTAAAACTATGGATTAGTTAGACTGTGACCATAAGCGTAAAATAACTGGAAATTTCTATAAAAACTATAAAAATAAAGAAAAACAATTTCTTGTGGAACACTTCCAACTGATAAAAGTTTTGATTTCTACAATCTATAACATTATACAAAGAGTTGACAATAATATTCTATTAGATCTTAAAGAAGACTGGCAATAAAAATGCAAAAAACTTAAAATTAAGAAACTTTTAAATCAAATAAATGCCAAAAATGGTAAAAATTAGCCAAAGATTATCAGATAACTTAACCATATGTCAGCAAATTATTGAGTAAAAGTCAAGTTTTGTATTAAAAAATTATTTGACCGGTGATTATGTCTCTTGGTCGGACGGAGCGACCGCCCAATATGCCAATAACATAATTCCCACATTTGAAAAATTAGGAATTAAATACATTAGTAAAGATAAAAACCCTCCCAATGTGCCTCAACTCAGACCAATTGAACTTTTTTGGGTTTATTTGAAAACATTAGTTTAAGCTCACGACTAGCAATCCCGGGATTATCAATATTTAGTCAACAGAATAAAGTGAAAGTTCAGAGAATTTAGTCCAGAGTATTTTTAATAACTCATGAGTAAATGCAAGACTAATATAAGAAAAGCGGCAGATAATGGATTTGAATTTATGTTTTCTTAATCTACACTTATTCTAGTTTTTAATAATATAAAAATTGTAAATATTTATAAACTAATTGAATTTTAAAATTGAATTTAATTTATTCCGGATAATTAGTTGTAACGCTTTATTTTTAAAGTATTTTTATTTCAACTGATTATAAAAATACTTAAATAGAGAATAACACAAAAAAAAGGTTAAAACTGAGATTATGTGATAATTTGTGCTTAGATTCCAATACAATATTTGTTTAAACATTAATCAAAATTAAAGTTTATATTAATTCGTATAAGACTTAACCGAACCGATCGAAAAAGGGCTACACATATAGGGTATACCAATAAATGATTAAAAAACGTAAAAAAGGGTAAAAAATATATAAATAATATTTGAATTAATAAATTACTTAATCAAATGTTTAGATGAAAATAATTTTAACTTAAATTTATGTTCAAAATAAACAAATCAGTTGAGAGAAGGGGTCAAACCATTGATCGAAATATTGGGCAATAGAGTGGCATTGGATACGAAAATTTCATTCAAATTAATCCGATTCTCAATATCTGTGAAGTGGTAACTGAACTGAATTTTGTTCTTTTCGATCGCCTTTTCAATGAGTGAATCGATTGTAGTCTCAGTTATACTCGTTTTGCTGTTGATCTCAATTGTGTGCAAATGATTGCAATTGAATATCAGAGACAGTATTCCCGAATCCGATATTGAGTTACAGTTGAGTTTTTGTGGGTTTAGATGTGTGACCAATGGCTGCAGTTTAACCACTTCTAAGTTCTTCAGTTTTCCGATTGAATTCAACGCTTTGTCTGTTATTCTGGTAGTCGTTGTAATCGACAAATATCTGAGACGCGGAACAACTGAATTGATTCCCAAAAGGAAGTCTTCATCGATTTGGTGAGTCTTAACATCCAAATACGTCAAATGCGAGCAATTGTTTAGACAACTTATGTCCAGTTTTTCGTCAGCATATGTGTCGCCAAACGGAGAGATCGAATAAAAGCAAAGTTTCCTTAAACTCGAAAACTGTTCAAAGCTTTCGAAACCAAGTCTTGCGTTAAATGACTTCAAATTGAGTCTCAAATCCAAACTTCTCAACGATTTACACTCCAAACCAATCAGTTCTATACTTTTGGCCAACTCTTCGTCATAGGAATGATTGTCTGTTATATCAATCGCCAAAACCTCGAGATCTGTCAGTTTGGACACCAAAGCAAAGAATTCATTGCAATCGGAGTTCGAAGCTCTCGAAGGGATTGTTGTCCTCAAGTGAGTCAGTTCTGGGCAGTTGTCGACCAGAAATCCAAACAAGTTATAGTCGGAAATGGAGGGAATATCGAGTTTTCGCACATTTTTAGTCAAAACTTCATTGTTTTCAATCAGATTCTCGATTCCAATGCCCTTTAGTTCCGACAAATTCGAGCAAAAAGTGGTCAATGGCTTAACCGGTATCGCATTCAGCGCTTCAGCACCGGAAGGTCGAACGCATTCGAGTGATTCGAGTTGTTGTCCGAACTTAAGACCGAATTTCTTCATCACTTCCTGATTGCACTGAAAGAAGTCGAACGCAAATGACTTCAATTCAGTGCACATTTCGGTGACTGTAGACAACACTTCGTTCTTATTCGCAATTTTGGGTAAAATTCCGAAACGTATTTCAGAAACATTTGGAAATATCTCCAAAACATTCTCCAGTTTTTCGACTTCGACTTCATATATGTTGTGTCCGTTGGCCGACACCAGAACCGGACAATTGTTTCGATCGTTTGTCAACTCGTTGTCCACTTTCAGACTCTTCTGTTTTAAACGAATAGTTTTCAGACATTTCTTGAATTGTTTCGAGACTTCACTGAATTTGAGTTTGTCTTCAATTGAGAGGAATTCGAGGATTAGTTCACATAAATCGTCGCAAATCCGGTCATTAAATGACTTTTTGTCGTAACTCTTCATCTCTTCTCTACTCATCTCTTCATATCTCTTCAATCTTTTGGTCCATTCCATCGCAAATCAGTTCAAAACTCAATTTGTTTTAAACAATTTAATCAAAATTAGTTTAAATTAAATCAAATAAATTGATTAAATAATTAGTTTTATAACGAAAACAGCTTTTTGTGGCAAACCGTCAATAAGTGGCACAAAGAGTGTTCAACGGATGAGTCGATGCATTCAATTCTAGTCAACAGATGTCGCAATCGGTTTAAGATTATAATTAATGGCAAAACTCGTACAAACTTTTCAAAACTATTGTACTTTCAATTTGAATTAATTTCTTATAAAAATTAATATTAATGTAATTTACAAGTAATTAAAATAAGATTAAGCAAAACTTATATTAATATATTAGTAACAGTAAGTGTTACTTATATTAGCAAGTTTATTGTACAGTAGATAAAGACTTGTGTATTAGTCTTAAGATCTTATAATTATTAACCAGTTTATAAAATAAGTCAAATTGTATTGATTTCTAATTTTAAATAATAATTAAATTGAAATAATTATAGATATAATCGATTCAAACCTTTTTAAACATAATTATTCCAAAACAGTCTAAATCGGTTGCATTTCCTGCGATTCCATTATTTTCACAAATATTTTGTACGTTAGAGAAGGAAAACGGAAACAATTCAAACATTTCTAAAAAATTATTTTGAAAATTAATGTAAATTTTAGTTGTTTTGAATTTCACATTAAATTCACTCAATTACTAATAATTGAGCTAAAGTTGAATAAATAGCAAGTTTTGTATCGGTTATAATCAACTAGCTTCAACCTTGCCATTCCGACTGAGCCCGTACTGAAGTTCAATTTTAAGTTCTCCGAAATGACATTTCGGCAGAATATCGGGAATCCATTCGATTACGAACGGAATGGCCGACTCTTTCGGCTCAGTGGCAGACATGAGACCCACTTTCAAATACGTCTTCAGTTCACTCGGTCTTATCAATAGATTATCAGTATTTTGTGGCAAAACAAGTGCCGAACCGTCACTCGGTGTGTCGCACAAGTCATTACTGGCCTTTGTGTGCAGAAAGTCATAACTTCCGTCTCTATTCTGAACAAAGTTTTGCTGTATTTCTAACGTCTGTTTGGAAGTGTCGAAAATCTGTTTCACATGAATTATATTTGTTATCAAATACGTATACTTCGTATAAGTGCCCAAAGGAGGCCTGTCTTTGCGGGTGAACACTGTTGTGATGTTCGGCAATCGCTTCTTTCGTAGACCTGTCGCTATCCTCTGTTGCAAACAATCAAAATATCCTAAAAATAATTTTAAAATTTTTGTTAAAACACTTTTTCAGAAATAAACTCATTGTCTATATATTGCATGCCTTGGGGTATCTTAAAGATAAGAGGTTCGGGCTTTCCGTTCAGCTGGTAGTGCATCGTCTGATTAATGAGTTCAGTGACACTCGAAAGCCAATCAATAAAATTAAGATTAATATCGGATTCGCTTAGAATTCCTCTATCTATTAGTTTACGAGTATTAATAGCCTCAGAATTTCTGGTCTCTTCACTCGTCTTCATTCGCTTATTGGCCGAACTCGTGTCCATCGCTTCGGTCTCGTCAGACACGTCCAACACTTTTTGGCCACAACTCTCACAGCTCTCACAACTCTCACATTTACTCTCATTTTGCTCTAATTCTAACATAAATTCCGGCAATTCTTTAATAATAAAGTTTTTGAACTCATGGCCAACAATGAAATCGCTAGCAAAGGCGCAAATGCAAGCGTAATAGTGGACACACTTTCGGCCGAACCACTCATAAGTCTTGTCTATAATTTGATTATTAGTTTTATCGCTAATATCAATAGTATTACTATTATTAATACATTTACTATTCGTCTGATTATTAACGCATTTAAATGATTTAAATGCTTTACAACTGCAGGAAAACCTGAACTGAGGGCCTGTATTGGCTCTATTCGGGTCACTAGTGTTGGGTTGATTAGGCTGTGCGAACGAACAGTGCAGATAACCCAACGGCTGCTTATTGTTTGGCCGGCATTTGACAACCATTGATGTCTTGGAAACCCTCTGTACGAGAGGGCCGGGTGTGTCAAAGGCTAACTCTGCAATCTGTTGGCGCATGTCGTCCGTAATCGGCAATTGATTTAAAACACTATTCTTGAGGGCCAGGGGTTTGGCATCATTTTCACACTTGACTGAGTGCTTAATGTGAAGACACGATTCGATTAGTGATAACCGAATGTTCGACGCATTAGAAGACGAACCGGTCTTTTGATGATTGTTCTGATGGCCACCACTAGTGCCGACAGAGTCTGTCGAAGTGATTGGAAGAACCACTTTATGAGATCCGCAAACCTCTACAAAACAACGCGCAGTCGTTTCGGCTATAAATGACGCGTTCAGTGACGGATCACTCGTACCGTCCAGTCCTCTAATGATCGGCACTTCGACAAAACCCCTATAGTCTGGGCCTCTGTCCCGAACCCGAACTGAATAGACATTCGACGAGTTGTTGGCTGTTATGCATCGAATCGATTCCAATCCATTGGCAATCGATTTATTGATCTTCAGCTCTGGTTTGTCACCATTTGTGTCAACAATCTTATGACCGCTTTTGCAGTTGTTTTTAGAGCTATTGTCGGCATTCAATCTGAAGACATGATCACACAATTTGTTCTTACATTTCGAACCTCTCGTCCCGTTATATGTCTGACATTTCGGACACTTCCGAACCCCTCGTTGTGTCGCTCGACCCAAGTCTTTGAACAGAAGCCGAATGTTTGGATCCGAACGACTCATTTGGCCGAAGATTTCGTACAAAACAATAAAATTTAAAATTTAATTATTTTCAATATTTGTTTACTTTTTTAGATATTATATAAATTACGTTTTGATACTCTAAGACAGAGACGTCTTAGTCTTAATGCAATTTTTATATAAATGTAAAGAATATTCTGATTATTGTTTCTGATTTGAGTCAAACGATTCAATTGTTTGATTGAATTCTTGAGAATATTTTTAAAATTCTAATCAATTAAGTAATGATTGAAATATTCATTTATTTTATAATTTTCTGTCTTATATCGACACTATTTTATTGTATTTTTGGCGGAAATGCTTATATCGTCGACAGTGACGTCGCCAGCAATAGAGAAGATAATGTCTGCAATTGTTTCGGTGGTATTCCGATGCCATGCGATACTTGTGATGGCGGCGATGGAACTGCTGATGACTGCGAGAGCGCCGGCACTAGTCATTGATGTGAATCGATTTCAAATAAGACTAAATCAAGTTTTGCTTTTACATACATTAAGAATATATTTTTGAAATTGTTTATTAAATCAAATATTTTCGAAAATGTATTTTTAATTTATGAATATTTATTTTTATACAAATATTTGACTTTTATCTCTCAATTGTAAACATTTATTTAAAACTATTTTTAGAAAATTAATTTATATAATAATACTCTAATTATCTATTATTTATTTAAACTTGCACACTATTTAACTTACTTTAATTAGAATTTGCATTATACCCAATCAAAGTTATGAAACTTTTATAACATTTTTATTTTCATATTCATTTATTGCCGCAAATTATATATTTCTAATATTTACTATTTAAACAAAATTAATATTTTAACAATTAGAAACTTATAAAATTAACAACTTATTAATAAAGTAAAGTTAATAATTATAAACTAAGTTTTACACACAAAAATGTATTTATCAGATGCAATTGCCAATTTATTAAGTTAAATCTTTCAAGTAAATCTTATTTTTTAAATTGTCTAATCTACAGTTTATTATAATTGTTAACAATTTTCTTAATATTCGGCACTATTATAGCATAATTGCATCTAACGATTAAGATTCTTAATTTAAGAAAATTTAACCCGGTGCTCTATTCAACTTATTATGAGTTCGTTTAGGAAATAAATGTTTTATATCTGAATCAATTTTGCCTTAAATTATTAGTAAACTCTTATAATATATTAAGAATATTGTATTGAATACAACAGAAAAAATTTCAATTTCAAAAAAAATTATTTCCTAAACCATATTATAAGTTATAAATTATAACTGTTTTAAGAAATCGAGAGTTTTATACATTTGTGTTTCAAATTCGGTTTATTATAATTGCTAAGTCTAACTATACTGTAATATAAAACCAACTTGTACAAATTACAATTACCGCTAATATTAATAATCAAAACAACTATTAATTTTAGAGAATATCAGACGAAATGATAGTTTTTTTTAACTCAGTTTTTATTATTTTGTAATTAAATTAAATGTAATTCAAATACAAATTCAAAATATAAATCATTTGTGGGTTTAGTCGAAAAGACCGAAACCCATGTCGTCGTCCTCTTCCTCTTCGGGCTCCTCTTCCTTCTTCTTCTCCTCCTTCTTGGCCTCAGCAGGTGCTGCGGCGGCGGCTCCGGGAGCGGCAGCAGCCGGTGCGGCGCCGACACCCGAACCCACATTTGTGATCAGGCCTTTGAGGTCAACGTTTTCGAGTGCTTTCGAGAAAAGCGATGGCCAGTAGGGCTCGACCTCGACATTGGCCGCCTTTAAGATAGTTTGGATCTTCTCAGCAGTGATGGCCACTTCATCGTCTTGAAGGATAAGACTGGCGTAAACACAGGCCAACTCGTCATTTGAAGACATATTTGCGCGAACTTGACGTGGATTTTATGATTAAACTTGACTGCAATTGAGTGCAAAGTCGCCGAATGATAGCCTTAGCTCAAGAATATTGAGGACAAATGCAGACAAATCACAAACTAATGAGACAATTGTTGGTTAGTTTCCAATGCTTTGAAAGTCAAAACGGAAAGGGAAGTCACGTACGATTACATACACCTATGGCGCACACATGTGCTCACGAGTGCCAATAGATGGAGTTCTTATATTAATATCATACTCTCTATTATAATAATATATATTTGTTTAATAAATCGATTTTAAAATTTAATAATCAATATATTTAATCAGTTGAGAGAAGACCTTCTTTTGTATTATTTTAGTTATAAGTTATAACAGATTTTGAAATAATAACTTTTAGGTTAAATTCGCACAATATTGCGTCGATTGCATCGATTCAATGCATATGCAATTAGTTAAGTGAAGCAATAAATAGCAAGTATAGTATGACAAGTACCATGGAAGTCCGCGTGGCCTAATGGATAAGGCGTCTGACTTCGAATCAGAAGATTGCAGGTTCGAATCCTGTCGCGGACGCTAATTATTTTTTTGATTTTAGTTTGCTCAATTTGATTTCAAATAAACAATTTATTTGACAAATAATTCTAACAACAGTCTAATATTGCAATCAACAAACTTTTTTGTACAAACAAACTATTATATATTTGTTTCCTGACTTAGGTTATTGTATCTATTAGTAGAGATATTGTGTTTGCTTTGAATGTATGTAATTCATAGTTTAATTCAAATTTTATAAAAAGTTATTTAAGCTCTTCTTTTAATTATTTCATTGAAATTGATTGCTATTAAAACACTTTTGATATAATGAATGAGTGAAACAAAAATAGTTTTGTTTTATCAAAATTGCAAAATAAAGCGAATATTTCATTGATTATTAACTTAATAAAGTGACAGTTTTGAAATGATCTGGTTTAAGATCCATTAAAATCATGTGATAATAATCATCAATTTGTCGACGGGAAGAGTTTTTAACTAATTTTTTCAATTAATTTATTCTTAAAGATATTCCATATCTTAAGGTCTCTCTAAAAGAGTTTTGTATTAAAAAAGTTTGTGAATCCGAAAAATTCTATCGAATTGTAGCTAATCTGATAAAAAAATATTTAGAGAACCAACACATCTTCGGAGGCAAACATAGAGTTTAGATAAAGAGTTTGATTGCCTTTTGAAAGGTTTTGGGAAATACGAAATACGACTGCATTTCAGACTAAATTTCTAAAGTCTGTTGTGATTCGAGGCCTGACTGCTGTCCATAGGCCTGAAATCTGGTTGAAAAGTGAGGTCATGTGTGGTATAGAGTAGTGAAACACAACGTTTGGCGAAAGAGAGAGATAGAGAGAGAAGATCTCATTCTCATTGCCTTATTTTCATTCATATAATCAGCTCTTCCACTCGAGAGAGCACTTGTACGGCAAACTGTTTTCGGCATTACTACCTCAGTCTACTACCTGAGCGCATGTCTTATATTAAGCAATTTATACTCAAAAGTTTTTGCTTTTAAACATATTTCTTGAATTTTTTGTGAAAAGATGTGATTCTTAGGAAACTTACTAGTTAGTTCTAAAAGTGAATTTTGGTTTTAAAAAATCAGTAAAAAACAATTTCACACATATTTTAAAGTCGTTTATCAGTTGTTTAGTGTTTTCTAAAAGTTTTCCAAAACTTTGAATTCCATTCGCGGCAATCGCCCGCTGTTTGACTGACTTATGGGCGACCACTTCCTCCACTTCTTTCATTTCCATTATATCTTCGCCACTGTTTGAATAAATTCGAACTAATATATCAAAAACATTACTCGAGAGCCCAGTTATGAAACCACCGAAACTGCCCGGAACTGAAAAGTTTAAATTCTCGGATAAAAAATATGAAGAATTGCGCAAAAGTTATGTTAATAATAATTCGAGCGATTCTGTAGTCAACAAAACAATAATTTCATCGAACTTTGTTCGGAGTACTCCATCTCGAAGTACGTGTCCATCAAAGCCGATGTCATCTCAAGTCAACAATAACTCAATTTCAACGACTCCTGCATTCGTTCGATACGATTCGATTCGAAGACCAATATTACCGATCAGTAGTCGAATGTCTTCTCGTGTCCTAACTCTAACACATTTGCCATTAGACTCGTTTGACTTAAGGCACAGGAATGTGAAAAATATTAATTCAAACAGACTTTCAGTCGGCTCTGACTTTCAAAGACAATCAATGGTTACGACCACTAGTCGTGCATCACTTCTAAGCGACAGTTCTGGATCTCAATGTTCTTCAGCTCAACCTTCGCCGCGATCTATGTGTTCGGCTCTCGATCGAACTCTATGTCCTTCCCGTTGGTCGCACCGGTTGTCCACTTCCTCACAGTCTTCATGTGAAACCTCTGGACCGGAAAGTAACGACACTTTTTGGACTTTTCGCAAATAAGTGTTTTCTTGTTAATTGCTGTTCACCTCTACTGTATATATAGTTATTTTGTTAATACTTTTTATTTTTACTTTTCCTCCTTTTTTGTAAACTTGTATTTATATAACATTCTACTAATCAACAAAAAAAATTAATTCATATTAAAAATTCTTTTGATATTTAAAAAACTATTTATACTAAAAAAAGTAAATAAAAAATTTTAATTTATGAATATATTCAACGTTTCCGTTATTTGCTTTTAGTGTTGTATGAAAAAAGTGTTTTAACTTTTTCTAACTTTCACTCGACTATAGAAATAATTTTCTTCACACCTGAAAACTCGAACAAGATTTTTGAATAAAATTAATTTTAATAATTACTTAAAAAAGATATAAAAATAAAGTTTCGTAAAACAAGAAGTGTTTCAAAAGAAATGATGAGATATTTTATTTTATTTATTTATTTTATTTGCATGAGTTCTGCAAACTGTAAGCTCTGTTAATCATAAAAAGCCATTAATTTTTCGATGCATTTGAAATAAAACCAAAAAGTTTTTCCACTTATTTGTTGTTTAATATATTACAAAATATTATTATTAAACAATTTATGAAAATTTATTTATGAGTTAACGATTAGAATTTAAATCGGATTGTTATCATAAAAAAGTTTTTTAATCAAACAAGAAATACCAAATTTGTATCAAAAGGTTAAAATTGAAGATATGGTTGATTTTTTACATTTAGCTCAAGAAAAATATAATAAATTTTGCAAAATAAAATAAAAATTATATTTTAAATCTTTTTCTTCTAAAAATACTATCAATTATTTAAGATTTTGTTTTATTTTTAGTTATATTTTCAACATTTCTATAAATAAGAATAAATTAAACAATATGTTATTTTTATTTACCTTTATTAAATTATGCAAACATGTTTGGTTAATTACAAAATTGCATTTTTATTTTTAAAATATTCATTTGCATTGGTTTAGTGTAAACAAAAATAAAATAAATTAAATTAATCCACAATTGTTTTTATCATAGTGAGTAAAAGTAACATGATTATACAATTGTGTTTAAAGGACATAACTTATAAGATTATTATATATTGTATTTTTAAAACATACTGAAAGTAATATTATCTAGGTTTTAAAAAAAATTAGAGAATCTTTACCTCATTTCTGGTGCATCTGTACTAAACTTTGAAAGTATTGCAGAAAATGATTGCAACTGTTAGTACATTCAAAGTAATTAATGCAAAACATCTTTTAAATACTTTAATGTTTAGACAAATTGAGTTCAATTAATGAACAATAATATCAAAATTCCAGACCAAAAGAAATTCTTTAATGGATTTAATTAGTGTTTATCTATAAATTGAAATCATCAAGCTAATAAATAATTTGCTTTTTCCAGGTCTTCTAATTACATATCGATCTCTTTTTGCACATATAATTAGCATTAGATTTGCATATTATATCTAAAGCTTTAATGGCTTTAATGAAACAAATTAGAATTTCTAGTAATTAATTCGTTTGAAAACATTAAAAATCCAAATCTAAATGAATAGGAAGTGACAGAACAAACAATTCATGCAATTTATACATTATTAATATACTATTGTATAATATTTGCAATGTTTTATCTTACTCTACGAATGAATGGCTTGAATAGAAAACAAATGAAAAAATTGATATTTTTTCTGTTGAACTATTTAATACTGACGAACGTTATCGGTCTAAAAAAATTAACAAAAAATTAGTTGTTTTGCACTTTTTTCTCTGTATTTCACTCTAAGTGCTGTCTAGTATTGGGTTTTATATGTAGAACAAGACCTAAATAGTAGTATTGATTCATTAGTGGCAACTCCTTCTCAACAAATATACGACTCAATTGTTTTAATACATTCTCAAACTTAACGGCAATTATGAATACAGATTGTATTCAAGAATCAGAATCACATCCAATCCACAAAAAAAAAACCAAAAAATTTCTGATAATTTTAATGCGTTTTTCTCTCTTTTTTATTCAATTCTATGTTTCAGATCCCTATCACTCCTCATGAGCTACTTATCTGAGAAAAGGATTTGCAAATTAATTATTGTTTAATATTAATGGAATAATTATTCATTAATTTACTAATACTTTTAGGGCAATAAAAAAGTGTTTCAAATCCAATGTTTTTGAATTTTTTTCCCATTAATAATAAATGGAAGAAAAATAAAGAATTAAATTTACATTTAGTTTAAAACTTTTTTTAAACACTTTTTAAATATGTAGAAATTTGTTTTGATAGTTTTATGAGTTGTTTAAATACATAAATATTATATTAAAATTGAAAAGCTTATTTTTAAAAATTAAAATTCGTGATTTTCAAGTGCATATAAATGTTTAGAAAAAGTTTAAGAAAAAAAATCAAACTTAATTGTAAAAAAGTGCAAAACCAGAAATATCTAGATTTTCAAGATTTACATTTGAATATATATTTTAAAAATAAATTTTCTAGATTAATTTGTGAAATGAAAACTGTTTTTAATATATGACAAAAGTTAATTTTGGTTTTATATTTTAAATTAAAAAAAAATTAACATTTGATTGCATTCAAGAATTGATATTAACTTTTAATAATGATTTAATTGCACGACATTTCAAATTAAAATACTTTAAATTTAATAAGAAATTACATTAACTTAATCTTTAGTGACAATGATTTAGGGAAAGAGAGGAATAAAATTTTAAAGATTTTTATTTCAGATATACTTTTCTTCCGAAATATTTGCAAAGTTTTGCCGAATTTTCGAAGAATTCCTAAAAGTTAATCACTTGACATCTGAGGGCAATCTTCTCACACAACATAACTTTTAACTCCTACTGTGCTCTCTCTCTCTCTCTCTCTCTCTCTCTCTCTCTCTCCTGCTCTCTCTCTCTCCCTCTCTCGCTTGCTCTCTGTTCCCTCCCTCTCCCTCCTTCTCCGGTTCCTCTCATGTAGTGTCTAATATCTAAACATAACTTTTATTCGTCTAATATATGCCTTCACTTGCACTTAGCACAGGTCGACGAAACGGGTCGAGCCGAGAGCAGAGGGCACAGGTGCTCATCACCGCATAGAGCACTCATTGAGTTACTCTACCTGTGCATCAGCTCCGAGCGAAAGCGCCTTTATTTACACTGACTATTCCTACCGATTCCGAACAACTAATATAATGCTTTCAAACATTACTTTCGAAACAAATATTTTGTGTCTTTTTGTACTGTTTTGTACACTTTTTTCATACTTATGGATTAAATTGGTTTTTCTTTTTCAATAATAACTTTTTAAAATTCTGTTTCGCTCTAAGAAATACAATTTAAATAATTCTCAGCTTAAAAATCCACTGTATTTTGAAAATATTAGAAAATTTTTATTTTTATATCAAAAAAATTAAAAACAGGAAAATAATAAATATTTTGGTTGGCGTTGTCCTCATTTATTATTACATATCATAAGAGCACAACAAAAAAATTATATAAATTTTTGAATTAAATTAGTTTGTATTAACTTTGTTGGTTTTAAACATCAGAGTATCGTAACTAAAATCGTACTAAAAATCATTTTTTAAGAAACGGGACTTATTTGTAAATACAGTTTTAGAGTTTCTTTTGAGCAAAAATTCGCTTCAAATTCGAGTCTCGTTGAGAAATACCGGTCCCTTTCAAACATTCTTAACAATAAATGATTGAACACCTGTACAGTACAGTAACTCTACAATGTAAGCACAGGCAGTAAAGTAAAGTAAAGAGCATTAAGTTATTCTCCTAATTACTAACGAAAGTTTTTGATGGATTTTCGTTAATTCCAAGACTAAACTCTATTATCAAAAAAAGTTTTAAACAAATAGTCGTTTAAGTCTATATCAAAACAATTACAACAAAATTCTCTTCTTTAAAAACTTGACGAATAGAACATCTTATAAAGTAAACAATTACTCAATAAATGGTAACTTTATCTGACATTCGCTATACAGGTCTCCCACGAAGATCTTCTGTGCCATCAATTAACTTGTTTACTAACATATCATTCGACTGATCAATAATTTTTGCTATTCTTATCTCAAGTTCTATATCTTAATTGGGACTACAATTACGGCTATGTTTTTTGAGGCTATTTATACACAATTAATAAATTATTGCATTTCTAAGTACGTAATAAAATTAAATCGGTTTTAAAATTAGATTAAAATTTAATTTAAAATTATATTCCGTTTTATACAAACAAAAAAAAAGTTATTAATAAATTAAAGTAAAAATAATATTTATATTTATATATTAGCATAAAATAAAAAATATTAATTAATTAAAATAGTTAATATAATCAAATGTAAATTAAATGTTTTAAACAATTTGTTTAAATTAAAAAAATATATTTTATGTAAAACAGTTTAAACAAAACAATATACTAATGAATAGATAGAAAAAAAATATATTTTGTTCAATATTTGCTAAAAGTTGTGTCAATTAGTTTAAGATTTATATAAAGAGAGCAGAAAATCGATAAAATTTTACAAATTATATAAAAGATCATTAAAAAAGAGATTTTTTGGTGAACTGTAATCAAAGTTTGCGATCTGTTTTACTTATTCTCAGTGAATGCCTTCATTTCAATCCTATTGTCGGAACCGTTAAGTCCGGCGACGTTCCCCTTATTGTCTGACTTCAACATAGCGTTCGAGGCCGAGGGTGTGCTCTCTTCGGAACTGATCTTCTCTTTTACAAAATATTTTAGAATCTCATCGAAAGGTTTGCCTTTGGTTTCGGGCAAAAAGAAGACAACAAAAGGAATACTCAAAATGGCGAAGAATGCAAACCCGAAGAATGCAAACTCTTTAGATGTATTGGTCTGAACCCACCGGAAGTTATGAGTGATAAGGAATGCACAGATCCAGTTGACACCGGTGGCTACGGCGCTAATAAAGCCCCGGTGAGGCATTGATGTGATTTCGGTGATCATTAGCCAAGGAATGGGTCCCCAACCCAAGGAAAAGGAGATAATGAACACTACTAGACATACCACTGGAAGCCAACTGACCGACGACTTCAGGTCAGCCGAGTAATAAACGCCGAGAAGGCCCAGACTAACGGTGTGGCCAATGGCAGAGCCAATCAACAACTTTTTTCTGCCCAAACGGTCGACCAGGAATGCACCGCAAAGAGTGGCGATGACCTGAGCGGTGCCAATAAGAATAGTTCCATACTTGGGCTCTAAAGAACTGCCGGATTCAGTCAATATGTCGGTTGCGTTGAACATAACGGCATTTATTCCACAAAATTGTTGAAAAAACATTAGCAATACTGAGATTATAAATGGTTTATAGAAAACAGGATTCTTCGACTCCTTCATTGTCACGCCTTTAATCTTTTTGTTCGCTTCGACCCCTTCGGCCATTTCAGTCATTTCTGACTCATTGTCATTGGATTCGTGTCTCAGTCTTTGCATCGCTTTTTCCACTTTAGAGCCCTTGGAGTGATCGCCACCCGATTTGGTCATTAGCCATATCGGTGTCTCCGGCATCACAATCATTGATAAAGACATTATCAGTCCGGGTGCTATACAGATGAAGGAGAGCCAGGGCCAGTTGATGAACGCCCCGAACACATACACTAACAGTATTCCTATTGTTACGCATAACTGAAATAATCAAAAATCAAATTTTAGACAAAAACCACAAATACATTGCAATTGATTGGAAGCAATGCTTACTTGAAATCCAAAGCCGAGAAGACCCCTCACGTTCTCAGTACTTATCTCTACCACATATGACGGCGCCGTTCCCGATATGAGTCCCGCCGACAGACCCGATAGCACTCTTCCTACTATAACGAGGGCCAGATTGCTCGCAGCCCATAGGCAGCCGTAGCCCAACACCATTGGAATGCCGTACAGTATTAGTGCAATTTTGCGACCAAGTCTTTGTGCAACCGGTCCTGTTATTTGTTTTGGCAAAATATTTATTTATAAATTTAAAAAAAACAAAATTTCAAATCTTTACCGGAGGCGAGAGCTCCGACTAAAGCTCCTAAAGTGGCACTGGAGCTGATCCAGGCTTTTGGCTGAACGTCTTCATCGGCTGCGCTACTAAAACTCGGTTCACTACCCGTTCGGTTCATGTCTGGCAGTGCCTGCGAAGTCCAGCCCAAAACAGTTCCCATTCCTATCATAATATATTAATAATTGAGCCATAATTTAGGAGATTTTGATTGAAAAAAATTGGTTTTTATACCTATGGCTCCCATCAGAGCAGAAGCGGCTGCGAGATAGACAAAAGGCGAAGATCTTCGTATCTTTTTATCAGTTTCTATTTCCGATCCCATATTTAATCGATTGTCTAGTTATCTGTGTTTACATCAAATTTAATATTAAATTCTATAATATGAGTAAAGATTAGAATATTTAGTATTTAATGCATTAAACAAATTATTTAAAATAATACAACAGTTTTGGGACACTATTAAAAATAAAGAAAAATTAAATTAATTCAAATTTGAAATTAAGATTCAAAGCGTGAGTTTGAGCAAACATTAACTGCTTTTATACTAATTAATAAGTGGCAGCAAATCCAAGGCTATATACATAATAGTTAATAAGTGTGAGGATTACTTTTTAGGGTTATCTCTATTTAAGTTTTTTTTTAATTTTGACAAAAATATTATAGATATTGAATTTTATAAGTTTAGTTTTATTCACTCAATTTAAGTTGAATTTGAGTATATATTAACTTTAATTAGTATTATATTAGTTATTAATGACTTATTATTGTAGATATAATTAAAAAATCGATATTTTGAAACATATACTGAATAGTATTGAGTGAATAAAAAATTTGAAAATACAGCTGCAATTCGGTAACAATAAACTTGAATAAAAATAATTCTGCCTTCTACATTACTTTATTATTGTCTTTAATTTGTTGAAAACTTGCAATTATGAATATGAAGCGAGAAATAATCTGTTAGACAGTAAAATGTTAAAATGTTTTAAATGTATAAAATACTCTTGTTAAAAGAAAATTCACATTTGATAAATATATAATTTATATATTTATTAATCATAAATTTCAAACTTATCAATCAATTTAAAAGTTAGATAAAAAAAATTCACAGGTTTTTGAAAGTAAAGTTTTATTGATTTCAAATATAAGTTTAAAACTTGTTTGTTTTTCAAACTTAATTTTGTCATGATTAATATGTTTAAAATTTATTTTATACTTATATTGCTGCTAAATGTTTAAATGCTATTATTTCGATTAAAATGTTCTTAAAAATTGCCTAAAAATTATTCCTCCCTTCATATATTAATTTATAAAGTGTAAATTGTCAATTTTTATAATAAAATTATTACTAATTAAATGTAATTAATAAAAAAAACTTTTAATTGTACAAAAATTGACTCGTTTATTTATTCATGACAGTAATATAAATTTTGCATTTTTGTTAAATTATAATACTTTGTAATATTAAGAGTTAAAAGTTATAAAACTTTTACTTAAACAAACTTATTTATAAATAAATTAATCATTGATATATAATGATTAATTATAAAAATAATCTCAAGCGTTTACAAAAATAACCCATTAATAAATGTCAGTATTTTCTTATAACAGTTAAAATATTATTTTCATAAATTGTTTAATAATTTCAAAAACACTACAAAATTAAAGTGATTTTTAGATAACAGTTTAACATCTGAGTTTATTAGAATAATTTATAAAGTTATACTAACAAATAGATTTAACAAGAGATTATAAGTTCAATTTTAAATTAGTAAATTCAAACAATCAAAATCTAAATCTTAAAATTAAAACAACTTTATTGCCTAAAACTTATTTGAAGTCATACTTAGAAATTCAAACATTTTAAATAGTTTATTCAAAACAAAACAAAAAACAATTTGTTAAACTTTTTTATATAACTTATTTGTTTTATTGTCGGTTTTCTGTAATTATAAATTAAAACATCAATTTTCTAAATATTTTATTGAAAATAAATTTTTGCTTACTAAATAGGCTAGTAATCCTTTATAAAAACCTGTATGTCACAAAAATAAATTAAAAACACTTGCACATTTGTAAAACAACTTAAAAATAATAATTGAATAAAATAAATAAAACAAATAGGAATCATTATAAAATATAAATTTAATATTTAATAAACAATTCTAATAAATCAGTTTTAAATTATTTAATTTTATTTACTTACTATTTATCAAATAATAAGTCTTTAGCTTTAATTGATTGATGAATGTGTCGATCAATTCGTTGGAAATTTTTTTATTATTATAATTAGAAATCTAAAAAAAATTTAGAGCATTTGGTTTAATGGATTTCACTAAAATATTACATTACAAAAAAAACTTTATTTTAAATCTGTATTTAATGTTAGGAAAAAAGTTTTAAATAAAGTCTGTATTAAACTATTTTAATCACTGTTTGAGACACCAATCAAACTGTGATTTCTGTTTAAAAACTTTTTTATGTGTTTTGTTAGTTTTTAGTTGTAGTTGCTATTAAATGTAACCATACTAGTGAGCAGAGCATACTGTAATTTTTTTAATGAGAAAGAGAGAGAGAGAGCAGGAGAGAGAGGGAGGGAGGGAGCAGGAGAGAGAGAGGAAGGGAGAGAGAGAGCAGGAGAGGGAGGGAGAGAGAGCAGGAGAGAGAGAGGGAGAGAGAGAGGACAGATAGACATAGACACAGACCTGCTTTGTATAGACAACCAATGATTTAATCTTTAAAAACAACCACAAAAAAGTCGAACACAAAACCAACTCTAAAATGAATTTTTATTTATTTGATGAATAAAATACAAAGAATTAATTTGACCTTGAATCTCAAACGACTTTTATCTTTATTTTAAAAAGCAACTTCAAGATATTTTTTATAGTTTTGCCAGTGTGCACACATAGGGTGTGAAATTTATTTTGTTTGATATTTTCAAACAAATTCTTTTTTATTTGTTTTTAATTGAAAGTAAAAGAAAAATATATTTAAGTAAAAATAAAACACAAAATATGCAAGATTAAAAATAAAAAATTTGTTAAATGTTAAAGCAATAAGTTATCATGTTGCATTTTATATTATATTATTATTATATCTAATAAATACAATTTGGTAAAACACACTTGGAACTATTTATGTGTGTGACATAAAATGTGGAAATAAAGTGTCAATTGAGCGCTCGTTGAATACAATGTCGAAACCGAAGAACTCGTCAAATGTGTGGAACTTTCTTAGACACGATGTTTGAAATCAGGGCGAGTGTAGAGTGAAGTGCGAAAAGCGATTCAATGCTATTCAGAATATATTGTACATTATATTCGATTTGAAACTTATTTGACATAAATTTGCTTTGAATTAACGTTAAACAGAATATAATATACAGTAATATCGTGAGAGTGAGAGCAAGACTAGAATTTAGGAATAGATACGATAAACTGATTCTATTGAAGAGTTGATGTGTTGGTTGTGTTGGCGTTTGGTTTGTCTCAAAACTTGTCATTTGATTATTTTCAAATCAAACGAATGGCGAACCAATAATCTGAAATATAAGTTAAGATAATTTTATGCGCATCTCATTGAATTTTTTTTTGCTTCAATATTATGTTTTGAATAATCAAATTCTGTATTATTATGCAACAAAAATAAAAGAAATTCTCTTTTTTCGATCATATTATACGGTATCAGTTGACAGAATATATAATCAATAAATTTGATGTCAAAACGACAAAAAAGTTTGAATACTATTTAAATTACGTAAACAGTATTTTAATCCAATGTCTACGAAATTTCTTTTTTTTCCTCAATTAATATTTTATTTATGACATAAAGGTTTAAAACTTTATTAATAATTATCAGTAAATGCAATTAATTAATGACTAATAGAAATTGAAATTTGCTATTGAACTTAATGTAAAAGAGTAAAGATTACTTTTATGCAAATTGCCATGCTAATTAATTTCTATTTTCCTTTAAAATCTATACAATATTAATTATTAGCATTTTTTAAAATATTTAATTGAGTTATTCTAAACTATACAGAGTTATAGGAAGAGAAAGAGGAAAAAAGAGAGGGAGAGAAGAGGAGAGTAGAGGGAGAGGAAAGGAGAGGAGAGGAAGAAGAGGGAGAGGAAGAGGGAGTTAAGCGAAGTAGAAGAAAACAAGAGAAGAAAAAGAAGGAAGATGAATTTAATTTATCCAGTAATTGCATAAATTTTTGTTCGTTTCAATGAATAAAGTAATGCATTTATAATTATTTTGTTTTGGAATTAATTAATTAAATATATTTTTCAATAATAAACGATTATTTAATTGATATTTTTTTCGGTACACCTTTGGGTCAGTGAATAAATTAATTAATTGGCACAGTTAGTCTCTATAGTACAGGTAGATAAAAGCTAAAATAGTGTACAAACTTAATTTACTTACTTTTCAAGTACAAATTAAGTATCGATAAATTTTAATTTAGAATAAATTTGTTAAATTGTTGAATCTTAATATGATACATTCAAAATATAAATTGAATCGAATTACTTTTGAACAAAATAAAAATTTGTCAGAAAAAAGACAATTTGTATACAGTATTTGCAACAATATCTATTGTTTTTTTTATAATATCCTTCAGGATATTAAGTATAAAATTAACAAAGTATAAAATTTGTAATCTATAATAAATCCGATTTAAAATGATATAATATAAAACAATTTTGTTGACAATTTATTACTAATACTTTACATATTAAATGCGATATAATTATAATATTTAAAACTAAAAAATATTGATTTTATAAGCTATAAATTACAACATTCCAGCATTTTATACAAATTAAGTTATTCATCTAAATCATATTTAATTTAAAAAATAATTTAGAGATTACTTAATATTTTAATTTTTATTTTTATTTGCAAAAAGCTGTTAAGAACGGATTACCTAATTTTTAGGACTAATTTCCATTAATTTAAAGCCAAAAATTTCATTAACAACTTGTTTTTAAGTTAAATTAACTATAATTTAGTTTAAGTTAGATTTGGTGTCAAATCATTCAGACAAGTGTTTAGGAAATTTATTTTAAACAATAATTATTTAAATAAAGTAAAAATTAATTTTATAAAAAATTAATTCAAAGTGTTAGAACATATTTTTTCAATGTTAATACATTTTAATAAATTAAGTCAAATAAAAATTTATTTAATAAAACCATTTAATGTCTAATGAACTTAGATTTAAAATTTTAATTATTAGATGAATAGATGATATAAGCCTTAGATAAGCAAAAATATTCCCAAAAATTACCTTTTTTTTGCATTTAATTTGCCTCATTATAGTAAGTGTTGGATAATTTTATAATTATTAGTTTTTACTAAATATTTGGTCTAAATATGAATTTATTTTTTTATGAAAAATTGTTTTGACATAATTTTATGTTTAAGAAAAAAAAGTAAAGATTTAGATAATAAATTTGAAAATGATGACTTTATTAAATATAGTAAAAAAATCTTTTTTTAATATAAATATCTTTGTCTCAAAGTTTTAGAAACTTAAAATTGAAAACTTATTAATTGATTTTGCGTACGAGACTTGACTTTTAATTATTTCATTATCAAAGCCAAACATTTTCATCAATTTTAGTCAAATTAATCTTATGCTTACCATAATAATTGAAGTTTTAATATTGAATTATCTAATCAAGCAATCTGAAAAGTTAAAATTTTATTTTCTAATATTATTGCAATATAGCCTAAAAACAGAGCACAAAGTGGTCATAGTGGTCAAAGTTGTCAGGCTTGAATTTATCCTCGAGTCAATCAATGTCGTAAATGTTATTTCATGTAAATTTGACTTAATTTAAGTTTAAATTTGGTTTAATTAAGAATATTTTTTTGCTATTTATAAAATACTTCATAGGTTTCAAACATTTAATTAAATAACATAGTTAATTTTTAATAGTTAAATAACATTAATTTTAAGTTAAAATGTTAATTAATTCTTAAAGAATTTATATTATTTCCTCAATTTCTAACAAATTATATTTCAATATGTTTTGAAAACTAATTTTTAATTAATATACAATTAATTGCAAAAACATATTGACTTTAAAAACACATTTCAATTAGTTTAAATTAAAAACAACATTATAACTTATATTATATGAGCAAGAAACAATAAAATAAAATTTATTAATAATTAATTATCATAGTTAATTCAATGAATAAAATGGATTTTTTAGTTACAAGAAATATACAGACAATAAATATTTCTAATTATAAATATTTATTGCAACTCATATTAATTAGAGATTTTGGTCAAAAAGATTCACATTTACAACAATTTTATACTTATATTACAAATATATTGAACGTTATATCAAGTAAGCAATCAGCACCTGATGGCCAATGTATTGGATCTGCAGCCAATCGATAGAGTCGTCACACATAAAGTCAAACATTTTTTTTGTTTTGTTTCAAAGACATTGGAGTTTAATTCGACTGAACTTATGGTTCGATTCAATGATAGAAACTTATGTCAGACTTATTCCAAAAGAGAGAACATTTGGTGTAATGAATTCGATAGGAACTGGCATTCAAATCGGTCTGACATACACTGAGTTAAACAAAATTGACTTAATTTCAACTCCTATTGTCAAACCAGTTATGATTTTTGCATATATTTCACGATTAAATATATATCATTTGCTTAACTTATTTATTGAAGATTTTGAATTTTTGAGTTACATTCGATATATTAAAAATAGTGAAATATTTTACCTGTAACATTTTAACTGGATATTCTTTAAAATTATTTTTGTTTTATTAAACTAATGTATAGTAAATAATAATAATCTAATTTTCAATAAACAAATTGTCAACTAAACACAAATAATATAAAATTTAGATTAAAAAAATATATTTAATAGCATGAGTAGTTAGATTAGTAGTTAATATTAAATTAATTAATCTGGGAAATAGGTAAAGGATTTAGAAGAATATCTTATTTATACAAAATAAAAATTAAAACTTTGCACTTCTGAGAATATTTTTAATCAAAATTTATAAATTTTATTATTGCTATTAGCAATTTAATTTTTTTCTGGGTGGTAATTATAAAAACGTGTTTTTATTGCAAAAAAGAGATAAAAAAATAACTGAGTAATATTGCATGATCAAAATTAAACAACTTTAATGGCAAATAATAAAAAAATTTGTAAAACTCTAAAATATCTGAAATAAAATTTTTAATCGATTAAATAAAATTTCTAAAGATTTAAGAAAAAGATTAGGCAATGAAGTGATGAGTTAAATAAATATTTTCTTATAAATTTGTCCTTGGGTTTACGTGAACTATTAATTTATTTAATGCATTAAATATTTGTATCATTTTTATATTTAAAAACGATTAAAATATTAATTTTGTTATTAAAAAGTTATTAAAATCTATTTTAATTTCGAAAAAATGTATTGAAAATATGATTTCAAAACTAAAACAAAGATAGAATTTATGCATTTAATAATTGGTTTCGTGTGGCGTATTGTAATAATCATTTATAAATCATACTTAGAGTTAATCTTATGGATAGACCTGGATGCTAAATAAGGAAATATAAAACTTTTCGCATACATGTTAAGAATTTTTATTGTATTACAAAATTTAGTAATTTTTAAGTTTTATTTTGAATAAAAATTGATTTGAAAATAGAACTGATCTAAGCTTAGAATTAAACTTAAATCCAAATCAGAAATTCCTAATTGAATGCAATGAGGAAATGAAATGTCATTTCAAATCTAGTGATGTATTATAATTGTAAAAATAAATTCTTTTAATTCACACTAATTCTTGAATTTAAGCAAAAACAACAAAAATGAGATAAAAATTCGGATTTCATTGAACATGAGTTGAAAATTATATTTTCAAACAAAAAGATGTTACCCAAATTATCAAGGCAATTTTGTGTAATAGTATTTAATTAATTTAATTGATAATAATTGAATTTAAAAAATTCCAAAATTAAATCTAAGTAATCTTATACATTTTTTAGATTTGCAAAAATATAAATAAAATCAAAGTTTGAAAATAAATGAATAATTTATTTAAAAGTTATTTTAAGCCTTCAATTGGTTTAATATTTGTTACAGTATTTTGCATTGATTTACAGATTTATAATACAATGAGATTTTACTTATTTCTTCAAATATACAGTAAATTTACAAAATATATATAAAATATTGTCTTTTCATTCGTTACAACATTTAAATGCTTCCAAAAGTTCAACAAATATTTGATTCAAAAATAACAGTTTAAAAATAATAAGTTAAAATTATTAATAAAAGTTAAAGCGTTCATTTGAATTTGTTATATAAATATCAGAAATATTAATTAAAAAATTAGATTTTTTAAAAATAATAAATTAATTTCAAATTTAATTTAATGCTATAATAACGGCTCGAGTTATCTCACTTATAGTTATAGATCAAAAGGCATTAATAGTACCAAAAGTTTAGATTAATTTTCAATTAGTAATTAGTTTATGAGAGAATCTCAGGGGCTATAGGGCGGGGGTGGGGGTAGAGTAACGGACGGATGTGGAGGAGGGCCGGGTGTAGATAGATGTGGAGAACGGGAAGAGTGGGAAGTGTTGTAAGAGTGCCAATTGGGCAAAATGCTGGCCGAAGAGGTCAACTCGTCGTCAATCTCGTCGTTCCAAAAGGCGTCGGAAGCGGAGATGTAGTAGTGTTGGGGTCTTCGCAACAGATTAGAAGCGGCCGCTATTATGGCCAACAATCCCGAAAAAGTGACCAAATAGTAGCTCAACTCGAACTTAACTTCGATGTGATGCGAGCCTTCCGTTCCCTTTTGCTTCAATAGTCTTCGCTGTTCTTTCTCAAGAAGACTACTGACCAGATATGAGACGCCGACTATCACCACACAGAGCAAAACGCCCAGAATGTTGCCCAAGGCGTGCGCTCGGATCGCGTTCAGCCACTTCTTGTGCACTCCCAGAGTGTCGAAGAAGAACTGAATTAAGTTAAACATAATCGCGAAAAAACAGAGTCCGATAATTGTACGCTGAAGGGTCACGATCTCTGGGGTCACACAGTTCTTGAGGTCACCACTCATGCCATAGAGAATCGATTTGTCTATAGCTATCCGATTGGTCAGTTCGAGACTCCCCTCTTCGTGCTCTTTGTTGCCAACGGTTTCGGATTTGACTATAGATTTCGAATTTGAATTATATAAATATTTTAGCTAAACAAGAGGTTATCTCAAATTTCAATAAATCAAATATTTATATATATTTTTATAAAAGCAATCATTTGTTTATCATTTTGTTTTTCGAGCCTTGAGTTAAAATAAATCGAAATTTGCTTTCAATTCCATAAAGATTTTAAAGAAAACAAATTAAAAATCTAATGAAAGCAAATAAAGCAAACCTTTAATTAGTAATAAATTACATATTCTGTTCACGCAATTCGTGTTCTTCTTTATAAAGCCTTTTATTCTCTATATTACTGAAAAAAACTTTCGCTAAAATGACGTGAAATTTATACTTTATTTCATTCAAATAAGTCATTCATTTAAACAATCGAAAACTTTTTGTATATTTGATTCGTTTGTTAACTGGAGTTTAGAACTAATTGCTTGAATAGAAATAACATATTTTTAAAAAACAAAATTTTAAAAACTACTCAAACGGAATAAACATTGATTTTAATCAAAACTAAAAATTAAAATAACTGTTTGTATAATATTAGTGATGACACGAATTGATAATTAAAGTGAGAGTAAAAGTTATAAAATATAAATAAAATTTCGTTTAATATTTATAACTAAAATAATTGTTTAAACAAATAAATCGTTTGATTTGATTAAAACAAATAATTATTTAGAGGAAAAAAATAAATTAAATCAAAGAAAAACTTAAGAGTAGTTTGAATGCAAACCAAATTGAGGCCAAATATGAGATAACAAATCGATTCAGTGGTCATTCAACGCAAAACAACAAATCAATTAAATATTAATTTTATTCAATACTATAAACAATTCTAACCATTAAACGAGTTATCAATATGTAATCAAATATTTTTTTAAACATTTAATTTAAAAAATATTTAAACTTCGAGTAAATATGTAATCAATTGTTAAATAAATTTGGAGTTAATTATCTTAATTGAGATAAAAGACGGAAAATAAACTAAATTTAAGACTAAATTAAGAAAATAAAATATAAGAAAAAGCATTAAAACCTTTGTTTGGACTCAAGTGATAACTATTGAAGTTCCCGAAGTAGAAGAACTCCTGAAGACCTATGTATTTGCGCGCACAGACGCCACCGCTAATCGAGAACCACTTGGGCTGAGCCAAAGCCGTCGCCAGAGTAGCGATCACTACAATCGACATAATGGCCGATAAGACGTTTCGGTCTTTTTCGACATTATTTATATTATTGTTATTATTATTATTAAAATTATTAATCAATCGGTTGTCTCGACCTAAGGACCAGTTATTGTAAGCGCCGAACAGTAATGGATAATGAGATGAGTGTCGGTATAGATGCGAGTGCGGAGGTCTGGACAGGTGTTGGCCACCACTAGTCGGGCTCTGCGCCGGACTCTGTGTTTGCGAAGAACTGTTGGTCGAACTAAACGATTGAGTGGACTCTCGGCGCGGGTTCGGCCGACTCTCGACCACAGAAGCGCCACTACTGCCCAGTCGTGTGCACTGAGTCACCGACGGGTCTTCGAGTGGTGAAGCGCTTGAGATCGAGCCGTCTCTTCGGAGTCGAATCCACGAAATATCGATTGATCTTAAATTATGAGGAATTGTGGTCAACAGGGATTGGATCCGATTGTAGTACCGATGGAAGCGATTGCTATTTGTTTCAGACATTGTTTTTGTCTAACATTTATTTAAAAATATATTTCTATAAAAATCTAAATTTTGAGATCAATTCATACGATTATTAGATCCAAAATCTTTGGACATAAATACCATAACAAAAGTCTTCCATTTTTTTCACTCAATATTTATTTTATTTATTTACGTATTTAATGAGACATTTGATACCTTTTTATAGCGTATATCAAAGCGTAGGTTTGCTTTTGGAAATAAATTACGTTTTTTGGGTTTACAGTTATAGTGAAAAACATGTGTTTATCGATAAACAATCAAAAGTTTTTAATTAAGTTTAAACGAACTTTAAATTAGTTTAATTAGCAATTAATTATGAAGTGGTTAATCAGATTGGCCTCAAATAAATACCATTATCTGAAGAAGCGTTGGACAAGAAAATTGACGCCAATCTTATGGCCAAACAGTATCGAAAACTATCCGCACAAATGCAGGATATATCCAGAACTTGCAAAAGAGTTTATGGCCGAACGGCGGATCAAATTGGATCAAAATCCGATTCAAGGACTTAATTTGGATTCATATCAAGAACTGATTGTAGACAATGAGACCAAAAATGTTATTCAAGAGATAATAGATTATTATAACTCATATTTATTACGGAAACAGTTTTGTCCGATGACTGTAACCGTAGAGGACATGAAGTATTTGATCACTCATTTGGATGTGTTTTACCGAAGACAAAGATATTTAGACTTTATATTCGTTCGCGAATTCGACATTTGGCGTCATTTGAAACATGAAATTGAATTAAAAGCAATTAAAGCCGAAAATGAATTGAAATTATTGAACGAATTCAAACAAATCGGTTGTTTTGATGACGAAAACCGCATTCAATACGGCTTTTGGAGAAATACTATGTTTTCCCGTTATTACCAAAACGCAGTCAAAGATTATTCATTTAATTTTCTGAGAAATGCGACTCTTTTTGGACAAAAACTGGTTATTGACTGTTCGTACGACAAAGAAATGCAAGAATACGAGACTAAGTCCGCCGGTCGACAACTGGTCAAAATATACCAGGTCAATCGGAGGGAGAGCAAAGAGCCGTTTGATTTACATTTTTGTAATTGCGATCCAAATTCAAGAGTTTTTCAAAACTTTATGAAACGCATGAATGCCGAACAATGTTTAGACAAATTATATCTTAATATACATTCGGAAACCTATTCCGAACTCTTCCCAAACGAAAGGTTTATATACCTATCGCCTGACGCCAGAAAAATAATGACAGACTTTGATCCGAAAGCCATTTACATATTGGGCTCTTTGGTGGGAAAGACCTGTCGATTACCACTGTCTCGAATCAAAGCCGAAAAAGAAGGCATTGAATGCTATAAACTGCCGATTCATCACTTCGTCGAACTGAACCCGGGGGTCAAGAGAACCCTTAGCTTTCAGTCATGTTTTAAGGTTCTGCTGGAAGTCAAAGAACATCAGGACTGGAAACTCGCGTTTCTTAGAGGCATTCAAGAGAATAAACTCAAAGACAGTCATCAGTTGTGAGTCACAACTTGTGACACTAATTCACTTAATTCACTACATTTTTCTATCATTAGACCATTAAATCTAATCTTTGATTATTTTTTTAAATTAAATTGTGTTTAAATGTGATTTAGATTTTAAAAAAATATAATTAGAATTTAATATATTTATTTTAAAATTAAAATGAATATTAATATTACCGGTAATTAGTTTTACATATTTTTTTATGAAATACAAATTTAAAGAATTGATTAAAAGGGTTTAGAAATGGATTTATTAGACTTTTTTGAATCAATTAATTAGAGTTATAAGAGTTAGAAACCATAGCTTCTCTTCCAGAGCTAGTACTGTAGACCT